>SNQJ01S0039195.1:82906-93425 GCA_010110895.2 Picea sitchensis
AATATTGTTGCGGGTAAGTGCTTCTAATTACATGGAAGATATTAAACACAATCTGGAACATAGTTGGGGGATATCTTTTGTTCAATAATGCCTTATATATGAGGGTAAACAATGGAAGGAGTCTTCTAAAATAATTGATTATAATATTTGCAAGCTTCCACTCTTATTTTAGCATTGTTCTTGTGTGGAGGAGCAGTGGGATGTGGGGTGCCTACTTCATCCAATATGGTTTCTTACAAGGATATAGTTCCATCGGAAGCATCTCCTACAACAACTCAAACCCCTATCATGCCAATTCCATATATTGTGGAGAAATTGAACAAGATGCCAACTTTGGAGGTTAAGAATACAAAGGTAAATGAATTATTTTCAACCCTTAAATCTTTTGCAATCATCTATCTTTTTAATTGGTTTTGGCCATGCTCAATGAATCTGCACTAGAGGATATATTACAATTGGACCAAACATTGTGAGATCATTTTGTGTTCCAAAGGTTTCTTTGTAGTTTAGTTTTATACTCATGATGATGAGAAGAAATATTTTGAGGGGGAGCCTTGGTTTTAGGGAAGAGTAGGGCTCTTCAATACTCCATGGTTTTTAGAATTTGACCCCTCTAGTATGGTAGTATCCATAATGTCGGTTTGGGTCTAGCTCCCAAATACGCCTCTTCCTTTTTGGCATCCTTTAGTCTTTAAGGATAATGGAAATGCTTTGGGCATATTTTTAAAGTCAAATATCGAGCAGACTTAGCAAGGTCTTTTTCACGTATGCCCAAATTTATGTAGAGATTGACCTTAGTAAAGGTATTCCAAAGTTGATGCTTCTAGAACGAGGGAATTTTAAATGGATTTAGATCTTGGATTATAAAAATACAACATTTAGGTGTCCTTTTTGTCATCATACAGGCCATCTACATGAATCATGTCCTCAAGCAAGAGGCCATTCTAAATGGAAAAAGGGCCATTCTTTCAAAACTAAAAGTTGGCAGCCATATGAGCCCTCTCTTTCGGATGATGAAGATGATGAGAGTACATAATATTTGCACCCATCTAAGGTGGAGAAAGACAATAATGAAGGAACAAAAGTAAAGAATGAAGATAGTAAACTAGACATCAGAGGTTCATGAAGAAGTAATGAATGTGGGGGATCCCTCCTCTTGAGAGATAGTTGCAAGTAAAGTTCTAATAGAAGGAATGAAGAGATCACACAAATCTAAATATTTTGAGTCTGATAAGGAGAAGTGTTTGATTGAAAATTCAGAAATGCATAATTGTGATCTACAAGTGGTTGTTGTGGTACATCCTCTGGGAGTATAGATAGAGGTCAAAAAGAAGAAAGGAAAAAAAGGTCGGATTGAAAACGTTGCCTCAAGATGACTTTGTTCACTTTTTGTAGGATTTTTTTTTATTCCGTAAAATGTCTTGAGTGCTTAACCCCGATTGGATAACAATGATTGCTTTTTAAGCAACTTTATGCAATGCATTATATGTACTTAAAGAGTATGATTTCCAATTTTTTTTTAATAAATATACATCATAAAAAAATCTATAAAAAAATATTAATTTACAAAGATATATATCTATTAAATTTATAAGAAATATAATAATTATACACAAAATTAATGTGTCAAAACCTTTTGAAAATGATATATAATTATTAATATCTATTATAAATTATATCTATTACATTTATAAGAAAATTTGTACCAATTAAAGTTATAAAAAAATATAATAATTATACACAAAATTAATTTGTCAAAACCTTTTGAAAATAATATATAATTATTAAAATCTATTAACGAAAAAATCATATCTATTACATCTTTAGGAAAATATAAAAATCAAAATCACTTAGAGTTGTATGTAATCTAGTCTCACATGGAATAAAACATAGTTAATTTGTATTTCACATAGAATGGGATTATATTTATTTTCTAAACTTTGGTTGTTTCCTTTAAATACGATGTATCGAATATAGAGTTTGATACATGTGGCATGTTAAATATGATTTTTTTTCCACTCGTGAAGTATACCAAGAAGGATGTGGATGTGGATGTGAATGTGGATGTGAAGGAATTTAAAATTTAAGAAAATTTAAAATTTAGAAAATAATTTAAAATATTTAAAATTAGTTTTATTATATAATTATACATGTATTTATAATTAAAATTGAGTTATAATGTTAAATGTATTAATTTAATTGATAAATTGGAAAATATACATAATAAAATAATCAGAAATATTATATATTAAAATAAATAAGTAGATTACTAAAAATTTATAAGAATTAATAAAATGTATATATAAGTATTTTATAAAAATGTAGCAAGATTTGATTACCAAGTTTCCATCCTTTTTGGTATTACCATTTCGATATCCTGAGGGTTTCCAATAAGGATTACCACTCCATTCAAGGTTATGGAAATTGTTAAAAAAAATAATTAATTATAAGCATATAAATAGAATATTGAAATTCATGTGTATGAATTTGGAACTTGAAACACACAATTGAAATTCATTGTGTCAAATGTTATAGAGGTCTTATGAGTGTGGGGGTGTTTTTGCATTTACCTGTGTAGGGCTTTTCTCTTCAACCTTTCCTATCAATGGCAATGCGAAGTTGCTAGGGGCATTCCTCCTTAGATCACACAATATTGGGTAGGTGCACCTAACTAGGAAGTGCTCAAGTGGTGTATGCTTGACCATATGTATGTGTGTCCAATTCAAATGCAATACATTATATGATTCAACCATCAAGACTACATTTTTCCAAAACAATAAACATACAAAGAAAACATTTTGCCCATGTCAAAAATATTAGAATCTTCTCATCCTATGTTGTTGTTCTTAACCCAATATATAATTGTCACTCCATAATGATAACATGGTATTATATATTTTTTTCACCACATTGTAATATATAATGGTCACTCCATAATGGTAACATAACCCCATATTTTTTTCACCGCATTGTAACTCCATACCTTGTATTGATATATTGTAGTTTTTGATATGTACATTTATCACATATCTCCTTTTTCTTACATTTTTCATGAGGTCATCTTGCTTTATAAAGGAATACTATTAGTATTATGTAACCAACTATTTATCCATCAAAATTTAAATTCACAAAGTAAATTAGGTATATAACTATATCAAATTTAGATAAAACAATACAGATTTTTCTTAACTCACTTATTATTGTTAAACATATTTCAATAATAATTATTTTATTATAAATATCAACACATTAATACATAGAAWTTTTTAATGAAAAATAAAATCTTCCCTTATTTTTTATTTTTATTTTTTTTCGTTACAAAGTTCAAGGAAAATCTTCACCCTAGAATATTTAGGGCACAAGGTCTTCCAACAACAACAACAAGACTCATGGGAATTGAAAGTGGGATTATTTGATAGTTATACTTAGTTAATTAAACTTATCATTAATAATTTAAATTTTATTATCATGTTCATAATATTTTTTTCGTGATCTACTCAAAATCAAAGTTGTTGGCAATTTATATTTCACATGTATTATGCGAGTGTTATTTGGCTTTGTGTTTGGTTTAGATGTGATTTATTAGTATATTCTCATCTACATTGAAATGAACTAATTTTGATAGCATTGGAATGAAATTATTTTATATAGGAATCATTTATTATAGAAATTGTGTGCAAAATATTATCATAACAATGTATTCACTTTACAAGTTTATCTAAGAGTTTAGAAAAATATAATAAAGTAAAGGAAACAAAAATAAAGATTACACAAGAGATTCAATGGGGGTGTGGCTTAATATGGATAATTTGTGGTTTAGTGTTGATTTTTACATTTGTTTACATAGCTAGTTTCAAAACAAAGAACTGAAACAATTGAAGTCAATTCATTTTCTCATTCTATGGGGTGTATGGTTGGCTCACATTGGTTTATTATTTGAAGGAAGGTGGGTCCCCACTTTCTAGGTCATTGCTTAGATTATCTCCATATTCCAACAATTAAAGAAGGACAACCTATTACAAGGATCAAACACGTTGGAAAACTTGTTTTTGACAAAACTCTTCCTTGGGGTTTCCTTGATGGTGCATGCAAAGGGAGGAGAAAAGTATGTGTGGATTAGGAGGCATCTTATGTTTCTCAAACATCCATTTTATCGTATTTAAGGAGAATATGGGTAGTGGGACTAATAATAGAGTAAAACTTATGGCCTTAAGAGCTCTAATGAAGTTAGCTTTATCTAGAAGAATTCAAAAGTTGCAACTTTTCTGTGATTCACTTTCAGTTATCAGATGGATGAGGAGAGAACAAGCTTTACAAAATGTTAATTTGCAGGGTCTAGCAACTCAATTGCTAGAGAATAATTCCCAGTTTGGGCATATTACCTTCTCACATATTTTTAGATAACTTAACAATTAGGCAGAATCGATACTACATATGGTTGGAATAACATAATGTTGGAGTCTCAACATAGACTCAACAATATTTATAATCCTTTTATTATAGCATGTTGGTAACTATATAGGACCGTTACTTGTTGATGTTTGTAATATCTACTATTGAATATTTTGGTTATGGAAGTTAAGCCATAAAGGCCATCAATATAGGGAAATTGGATGTAATGGGAGATATATCAGAATTTTGGATGGCTTTTGTTGATCCTTTAGGGAACTTTTACTTCATAACCAAGTTTTTGTTACTTAATGTGCTATGGCACCTGAAGACTATATTTTGTATTCTTTTCCTTGAATATAAAGTACTTATTTTTTCCTTGGAAAAAAAAAAGAGATTCAATGGTGAAGCATATACTCTGAGATATATCATTAAGGTTTAAAATAGAATTTATAAATTGTAATCTCCTCTTATTCATGTGTGGGGGGATGGTCCATCTATTTATAGTAACCAATGTTCTAGAAGCATGCACTAAGGTATATATAAATCTAATGAGTCAAACTATAAAGTTAATAAAGTATTGTGAGATGACATAACCAACTTACTAAAATGCACTAATGAGGCCACATAAGACAATCACTATGGGGTAATAAGTATTCAAACAACTCCCCAAAGATACCTTTAAGTCTTATGTGTAAAACTACATGACATAGGTTTCCAATAGGAAACTTTTCCTATAATTGCTAACATCCCCCCTTAATATTTACTAGGGGCATAATACAAAATACACCAAGAAGTATCCAGAATAAGATTAGAAAGGTGGCATTACATCACATCCCCTTAATGTCAACTTCCTTCATCTCAAGCATAGGTTTCAAATTCATGAATTTTTCCCATGTCAAACATTTGTTGAATATGTCTATTATGTCTCGCTCTTCACTTCTGCAAAAATTCGACTTAGTAATTACATATCACATAAGATCTCTAAGACAGTGAAAACATATCTCCACATGCTTGATCTTTGCATTAAAAACTAGGCTCTTTTCCAATTAAAATGCACCGCAAATGTCAAAACTAATTTGTGTAACCTTCCTGTGAATAAGTCTAAGATATTCATGATCCACATTACTTCCTTCCCATATTCATTTGTAACTCTACGTTAAGTCTCACGTGAAGATAAAGAAGTTTCATTCTTATCCATACTAGGTAACTAGAATAGTGCCTAGCTTAAACATATATCGTGTTGTAGACTTCCTATCATTAGGATCATCATCACAATCAATATATGTATAACCCAAAGTGAAATATTTCCACCATATGCATAATGAATCTAATTATCAATTGTGCCTTTAATGTTTCTCAAAATTATCTTAGCTTCCTTCCAATATTTTTTCTTTTCGATTTGGATATATCTAGCCATCGAACCAATTGCAAAGTATATATTTGGTCTAGAATGAGTTGATTAATCAAACTTATAACAATTTGTCTATATAAAGTGGGAACAATTTTGTTTCAAGGACAATTTGGTAAAAACTTCACACCTAAATGAAAATGAGTAGGATCACTTTTACAATCACTTATTCTAGATTTCCTAGGTATGTCAAGAGCATATTTTGGTTGATACATAAAAGATTCATCATTAAATTTCCAAAGTTGCATCCCAAGAAAAGAATGAAGTAGACCAAGATCAATCATATCAAATGTTTTCTTGCAGATAACATTCAAAGTTTTCTGTTAAACCAAAATTATTGCAAGTAACCATGAAATTGGTGTGAACGTTTTTTAAAGTGATACTAGGGGGGGAGAATGAAGGAGGAGGATTTGGTGTGCCATATAGAGGAAGGGAAAGAGGAACTTCTTAAATTGATTTCCAGGTCTAGAGATGAGCTCATTGAATAATGGAAAGTGACTAGGGCACCAAGTCTAAGGCAAGGTTCAAAGCAAGGCAAGGGAAAACCCAAACTTCCTTTATTAAGTCCTTGTCATTGATAAACCCTATGAAACAAGGGGGATAATGTCATGATTCATCCATAGCTCAAACCTCAAGAATCCTGAACAAGAATACGTCAAAGATTTCAAGAGAGAAGGTCATATCTCAATCAAGCTCTCTTGCAGGTACTAGGGTAAAATGATAGGTTCAAAGCATGTTGGACGATGGTCTCAAGGTATTTTCCTTAAATAATTCAATTGGAAGCTTTCATGATATCAATATGAGATCCACATAAGTTAATGCCAATGCAGATGTAGGCATTCAAGCTCCATTTTCACAAATAGAGGCTAATGAGAGTGTCGTTTAGAACCTTGAAGGTGGAGGGTCTCTGGTTGTGGTTTCCTGTTAAGAATTTGAAAAAACCTCAAGTAAGGGATACAAAATGGGATAGGGTTATGAATCCTAACTCATGAGGAATTTTCGCAAGGATTTTAGGAAGGTAGAGGAGAAGAGGCAAGAATAGACTAGTTAGGGTTCAGATTAGAAAAAAAGGAAAAATAAGTGTGTTCGTGTTAAAAAGGAGAGGGTTAAGCTTGTATTGGAAGACTCTCTACCATGGAGGAGGTCCTTTATCTAAGTGTAATATCTCTCATAAGGTGGTTCATTGGAAATATTGTCTTAGAATCCCCCTTGTAAAATTGGATGGAGAAGGTTCAGTTGGGGAAAATTGTGCATGTGCTAGAGTTTCATATTCTCATGCTAGGATGACCACCTCTAGAGTTCTTCTCATAAGAAGACACTAGAAAAATGTTATCAAGAAAATGGTATTGGGGACCCTCAACTACAGCTTTGCATAGGTGGTCACCATGCTTTAATATGAGAAAGGAATTAAAGTCATCTCAATCTACTTGGGTCAAAATGCTAGTTCCTCCAATGGAATTATAGAACAAAGGGGCCCTAGGTGCAATTAGAAGTGGTTTAGTCTCATACATTAACCTAGAAGAGAATACACTATCCAAAATAGATATAAAAGTAGCCAAAATATTGGTGGATCTAGACCTTTGTGAAGGTCTCCCACAAGAGATGCAGATTTAGTGGGGCAAAAGGAAAATCAACTAGATTCTGGACTATTGGAAGCTACCCTTTAGGTGTTAGAATTGTCACACTCACAAGAATGTTTTCAAATATTTTACCTATTCAAAGAGAAAGTGGGAATGGAGATAAGTTGTAAGCCCCTTAAAGGAAAATTAATTTATAAATACCTTCCAAGTTTGCAAGGTTTGACTATTGGCCACAAGGAATGAATCCTGAGTTTAGAAAGTCCAGAGATTGATATGAACAAGATAAGGGATTTGTCTTGACAATATTCATCGGTAGAAGGTACAGGGGGTCACCCAATACCTATTTCATGGAGAGAGGAGATGTGTCAAAGCAAGATTGGGATATAGTTTAGATGAATCTCAATAATGTTGAGCCTGCTCATAATAAAGGTATGCTGTACAATTCCATTCCAACTCTATCCTTGTCTACTAATAATTTGGTCATATTGGATTCCAAAGAAGTGGGTCTTATAATATCCCCAGGTTATAAGCAAATAAAGGTTTTACAAAGCTCCCCTGATTTTCCCTTGAGGTAAGAAGAATGTTAATATTATGGTAGCTTCGGGAGGTATGAACCTCTATTGTGACCTATGATGAGACTAGAATATTCCAGAAGGAAGTAAAGAAGTAAAAGAAACCCTAGACAAGTTGTCGGCTGCAGAAATATAATTAATATGAATTAATTAGTACCCAGGAGGAGAAGTCGGCCCTAATAAGCCTTCCAGACTACTATAAATACAGGGTGCCAGTTTTCATTATACACATCTCAGCAGTTGCAAAGAGAACTAGATCTGCGCAAGTGCAGTGGCAGTTTGTGCGCAAGTCTCTGGGAAAGTGTGTGCCAGCTTCTGGGTGGGAATATCTGATCATCTTGGTTTCTATTCTTGCTTGGTGCATTAGCCTCTCTTGGCTATTGGATTGCTACCAGGATTCTCTTCTCAGTCAAGGTCAAGGTGCTCGGAGGGTGGCTTCGACCTATGGTTGGGTGACAAGGGTATTGTCAATGGTAAAACAAGCACAATCTTCTATATTCTAACAGGTTATGGGCCCACACCCCCTTCATTAAGCCTAAAACGCTGGAAGGAAGCATAACTGCTAGGATATTGAGCTCGCTGAGGAACTGCAGCTAGGGTTACTAGTAGGAGCAGCTTCCAAAACACTGCAACTAGGGTTACTAGCAGAAGCAGTTGCAGAAACCCTAAATCTCATATCCGACACCTTGTGATGGAGCATCTCGCTCAAGAAGAAGATATTCAGATGCACCCTAACTCAACGCACCTCTTAGCTCTCTCAGAAGAAAAAAATGACGAAGTTGAAGTTCTGGATCAAGGCATGACCAGTTACCAGTCAACCGAAGACATGTGTGAAACAATCAGTCTTTCACACTACTCAGCACTTACTGGAACGATTGAAGATGACATGTGGATAATCGATAGTGGAGATTCTAGGCACATGATGGGAGATCAAGCCAGACTCTCAAATCTAAATGAGAAGAAGACATCGTACAAAGTGGAGCTTGGAGACAAAAGCACTTACCCCGTCGAAGGATTTGGACAAGCCTCCATCAAGTTGAAATCAAGTAACCATGTTCACTTAAGCAATGTTTTATATGTACCTAGTTTAGAAAAGAAACTTGTATCGATATCATGTCTAGAAGACAAAGGAAACAGAGTAGCCTTTGTGGATGGAAAGGTGTTATCATGGCATAAGAAATCCAGCATAGAGAATGCTAGGGTTATTGGAAGTCATGAAGGAAATCTGTATAGACTACTAGAACAAAATGAAGAAGCTCTCATACATGAAGAAGTCAACCCTAATGAGCTTTGGCATAGAAGGTACGCTCATATCAATTATCAAGCATTACCTTTTCTCAGAAGAATGGTTGAAGGAATACCAGAATTGAAATCTACACATGAAGGAATCTGCAAGGGATGTGCCCTTGGGAAGAATATCAAGAAACCATTCCCAAGCAGCAACAACAGATCCAAGGAGATCCTAGATCTAATACACTCATATGTTTGCGGTCTAATGCCAGTCAAATCTCTAGGAGGATCTCTTTACTACGTAATCTTCATATGTGACTATTCAAGAAAGACGTGGCTATACCTACTATAGACAAAAGACGAAGTATTCAACAAGTTCCAAGAATTCAAGGCAGAAATAGAAAACCTCACGAACAAGAAGATCAAGACATTAAGAACAAATGATGGAGGAGAATACACCTCGAAGGAGTTCGTTTCATTCTGCAAATCGGCAGGGATTAGGAGGGA
The DNA here is from genome assembly GCA_010110895.2 of Picea sitchensis. NCBI lineage: Eukaryota > Viridiplantae > Streptophyta > Pinopsida > Pinales > Pinaceae > Picea > Picea sitchensis. Next base: position 92,596 of record SNQJ01S0039195.1, read on the forward strand.
GCTGACTGTTCTTCATAATCCTCAACAAAATGGTGTAGCAGAAAGAAAGAACAGATCTATCAAAGAAACGGTAAAAGCCTTATTGAACGATCAAGGTCTATCCATGTTTCTATGGGGAGAAGTAGCAATGACAACAATATATGTACATAACAAAAGCCCTCATCGTATATTGAAGGACATGACACCAGAAGAAGCCTTCTCAGGTCAGAAACCTAATGTGGAAAACCTAAGAATATTTGGATGTCCAGTTTACTCTCGTATTCCCAAGGACAAAAGGAATAAACTAGAACCCTCAGGAAAGAAGGGGATATTCATGGGATATAGTGATTCATCCAAAGCCTATAGAATATATATTCCAGAACAACACAAGATCGAAGTTAGCAGAGACGTAACGTTCAATGAAAGGATAGCCTTCAGGAAATCCATCGAAGAAATTATAGAAGAAGAAGAGATTGAAGAACCTAATGAAGAAAACATAGAAAACGAAAATGACAAAAAGGATCAACCTAATCATCCTATGGAGCCATGTGAAAACACTGATTCAAATATCATACCAAAGACCAAGAAACAACCAGCTTGGCTTGAAGCTACATTACAAGACGCAGAAAGACTCAAGGTTCCAGAAGGAACATTCAGGAAGAGTAACAGACCGAAAAGATTCTCAAGTTATGCAGCATACATGACGAAGATTCTAGATGAAGAACCTACCACATTTGAAGAAGCAGTTCAAAAGGGACAGTGGAAAGAAGCTATGATGGAAGAACATCAATCCATTATGAAAAATGAGGTATGGGAAATTGTACCTAGACCTAAAGAAAAATCGGTGGTAA
>SNQJ01S0039195.1:94294-105482 GCA_010110895.2 Picea sitchensis
GTTTGATTAGTTATGTACTACCATGGATAGACACAGTTGTGTTCTATCAATTAATATTGTACCAGTTGTCATAGGAGATTATCCAGTTGGATAATAATGACGGTGCTCGTATTGCTACCAGTTGAATGGTTTGTTGTGCTCAAGACCATACCTCCCTAGCTAGGAGGGAGTGTTAATATTATGGTAGATTCGGGAGGTATGAACCTCTATTGTGACCTATGACGAGACTAGAATATTCCAGAAGGAAGTAAAGAAGTAAAAGAAAACCTAGACAAGTTGTCGGCTGCAGAAATATAATTAATATGAATTAATTAGTACCCAGGAGGAGAAGTCGGCCCCAGTAAGCCTTCCAGACTACTATAAATACAGGGCGTCAGTTTTCATTATACACATCTCAACAGTTACAGAGAGAACTAGATCTGTGCAAGTGCAATGGCAGTTTGTGCGCAAGTCTCTGGGAAAGTGTGCGCCAACTTCTGGGTGGGAATATCTGATCACTTGGTTTCTATTCTTGCTTGGTGCATTAGCCTCTCTTGGCTATTGGATTGCTACTAGGATTCTCTTCTCTATCAAGGTCAAGGTGCTCGAAGGGTGGCTTCGGCCTATGGTTTGGTGACAAGGGTATTGTCAATGGTAAAACGAGCACAATCTTCTATATTCTAACAAAGAACTCTATGAAGAGTATAATAATTTGTGATCAAAAGGAGTAAAGAGAATGTGGATTTTAAGACTCAAGAGTTTGGAGGCATTGACCAACTTGGTTGCTCTTTTATCCCTATATTTGTATAAGAAGTAGAAGTTGTAGGGAGAAATCCTCCAAGATATAAGTTGAGACCTAGGAAAGGAAAACAACAAAAGGAAGAGTAGGAGATAAAAGGGGGGCTGACTTTAGACTCGGTTTAGGTATCCTTAGTGGCAAGGAAATCCTTTATGTCAATAGCAAAAAAGAAGGCATAAAAGGAAATTGTGGAAGGAATACAAATGACCATTAAGGGATCCCTTGGAGTAGGGAATGCCTCGGTGAGGGTTACCCCATGATTGTTCTATCCTTAAATGTAAAAGGGGTAGGGGGTGCCCACAATTAGCATTCGAGATATTATTTTCCAATTTTAAACCTAAATTGATTATGATCCAAGAGACAATGTGTGATGGTAGAAGAGTAGAAGAGATGATGTCTTCTTTCTAAAGTGTGGAGTTTTCTCTCTTTGGAATCTAAGGGGGGGTCTAGAGGCCTATTAATTGGATGGAATAACTCCCTAAATATTATACAATGTACATTTCTAAATGGAGGAATTCATTTTGCATTTTGGTTAAAGGAACTTGAGAAATCCTTCTCCATTTTTATTCTTTATTGTCCTTATCAAAATAGAAGGGTCTTCTAGGATAAATCTAGACCTTAGGTTTATTGAAAGTTGATAATATTATTTTGGGAGGGGATCTACACATGACCATTAAAACTAGAGTATGGGGAGCAAATGTTAGATTGTCTCCCTTGGAAAAACACTTTGCACGGGTGTTTAAACATTTAGGTCTATGTGACATTGAACCCATTAAGATGGTTCCCACCTAGAGAAAATCTAGGAGTGGAAATGAAAGGGTGTCTAGAAAGCTGGATATATTTATGGTGGTGGAAAAGGTAATGGAGGAAGATGTCAGAATAAAAATCATGGGTTGGGGATGGGGGTTCTTTTGATTATCTCTCAATCCTTTTATAGATTGAAAAAAGAGGAAAACAACTCCCCAGGTGCCTTTAAATTCAATCATAAATTGCTAGAAGATGAAAATTTCAAACGTTTGGTTTGACAACACTAGAGGAAATTTGATTCCTCGAATGGAAACTTAGTTATGTATCAGTTTACAAAAAATATAAACAAAGTGAAAAAGGTGGCAGCGAAATGGGAAAATGTCTTAGAACTTTGAAAAGGAGTTACTTGAGGTTGAAGCTCAAATAAAAAATATGATTGAAGGGAACAAAGAAGGAATATTTTCTAAAGAGGAGAAAATCGAATTGAAGGAGTTAGAGGGAAAGAAAAGAAAGTTATTGGAATGGGAAGAAGTTGAGCGGAGGATGAAAAACAGGGAAATATGGCTAGTAGAGGGGGATGAGAACATAAAATTCTTCTAGAATTATGCAAAACATAGGAAAAACATAAACATTACATGGTAGATATGGAAGGATGATGAAACTAAGGTAAGAAGATTCTAGGAGATAGTAGAGTTAAGAGAATGGAATTATCAAAGGATATTTTAGGAAATAGCAGGGGGAAATATCAAAGACATTAAAAATGACTTCTTACTTTTCAAATCTCACTGAAGAGGAATGAAATAAGGATTTAGAAGAAGAAATCTCTAGAAAAGAACTAAAAGTAGTATTGGAATCTTTTTAAAAGGAAAAAAATCCCCCAAGTCCTCATGGGTGGATAATAGAATTCTACTTGGGATTTTTTGATTTGATAGAGAATGAGTTGTTAAGAGTAGTAGAGAAATAAAGATCCTCTAGTAATGTCCTAAAAGCCCTAAATTCAACCTTAGTACCTTGCATTCCTAAGATTTTGGAGACTATGGCCCAATTTCCATATGTAATTCAATCTAAAAAACAATATAAAAAATAATAGTCAATGAGCTAAAGAGGGTCTTCTCATATGTTATCTCGTGAGAATAATTTGGCTTCCTACATAATAGCTAGATTTTTGATGCAATGGGAGTAGACTAGGAAGGCCTTCACTCCATAAAGGTAAAAAAGATGATAGATATGGTGCTTAAATTAGACCTAACTAAAGCACATGATAGGGTCATTTGGATTTATCTCATGCTAATGTTAACTCATATTGGAATGATTCTACAAGTTGTAAATTGGAGTTTGGGTAGCTTAACTTCAATTTTATTTGTAGTGTTGATTAATTGATCCACATCCAATTTTTTCTATCCTTCCGGGGGGCTAATGAAGGGCTACCCTATGTCACGTTTTCTCTTCTTATTGATCATTCAAGGGTTAATTGGGATGGTAAAATCATATAAGAGGGAAGGAACCATAAAGGTATCAAATTGGGGAGGTATCTTTTTCTCTCCCACTTATTTTTTGTGTATGATGTTATTCTATTTGGTCTTGGCTCTATAAGGGAAGCATAAAGGTACAATAAATCCTAGATGTATATTGTAGAGCAACAAGGATGGAGGCAAATGCTCACAAATCTTCCATATTAACCAATGGTTTAGAAGTTGGCCAAGAAATACATATAACTCAAATTTTGCCTTTCATTGCTTCTCCTTTTGACGATGGTATCAAATATATAGAGTCTCTAATTGGTCTCACAGGTGGTTATCAAGATGAGGAACATTGACCTTGGTTAAATCAATACTAGAAGTGACACCTGTATATTGGAACTCTTTAGCATTTGTCCCTAAAGGTTTGTTAGACAAAAATATGAAGAAATGCTTCAACTTACTATGGATAGTGAAAACATAAAAGGAAGGTATCCCTTTGGTAAAATGGAACAAGCTAGAAAAACCCAAGGAAGCAAGTGGTTGTATGTTTAATCACATGCATTGCTTTGGACAAGCCTCGACAGTAAAGAGTTTGTGAAGGTTGATGAAACATGAAGTATTATGAAAACATGAGACACTTTCAAAGTATATCGTCCTTTATCAATGGACTAGATTAGGAGTCTATGCAAGTTATATGTGGGAGCTTCCATTATATGGAAGGCACTAGTTAAATATTTCCCTTTGATAGGGAACTAGTTGGCATGGAGAATAGGCAACAGGGAGAGTGGGAATAGGGGATGACCATTGTTTGGGCCATGTAGTAATTTATAGCCTATCCAAGCCTCTAATTAACTCTCTAAATAGACAATAAATTCATTATTTAGCATATACCAAAGATCCAAATATTACTTCCATCTGGAACTAAGGGTGGAAAAGTGTTGGTAGCCTAGATCTACAAGGAGAGGAAGTATAGTAATGGAATCAATTTGTACACAGATTACAACAAAGTGCTATTAGGCTTACGGTTGAAGAGGATGAAATTAGATGGTCAAAAAAAAACTCTACAAGAATGTTCATGCATAGTGAGGATATATGCCTAGTTTTGGAGAAGGAGAAGAAGGTGTACTAAAGTAGTGGTGGAAGCCCATTTGGAAAATCAAAGAACCATTAAAAACAAGACTATTTCTATGGTTAGCAATATTAAATGGAGTTTTAACTTGGGAAATTGTAAGAGAAGGTATTGCAAGGGCTAGGAAGATGCATTATTTGTAAAAAAATATGATGAATCAATTGAACATCTATTAGTGCATTGTCCCTTTACTAAAAACATTTGGGAGGAATATCTAAAATTGATAGATAGGGAAGGAAGTTGGATATAGGACTTTATGTCCATGTGTGGAAAGCTAGCTAAAGGATCAATCTATAAAAGAACATAAGGCTTTTCCTTTTATTTTTGCAAGGGCCCTTTGGTTAGCCATGAATGAAATAACTTTCTAGAATAAGGAGATTCTTCCTATTTAAGCATTTTACCAAAATAGTTATGCATATGCAGGGTTGTGGAAACCTGATAAAGAGAAGGCACCGATAATTCTAATAAATCTAGAAATTGATCAAGTTTATGCTTGGGGATTCTTTGATGGTGCATGTCAAGGGATCCATGGAACTTGCAGAGCTGGAGGTGTCTTACACTTGAAGGAAAATCACATTATCTCTTGCAAAGTTGCTTTAGGGGGAGGTACAAATGATAGGGATGATATATTTGCATTGTGGTTTCTGATGAGAGTATCCTTTGTAAAAGGGATAACTCAACTTCAGATTCTAGGTGACTCTAAGTCGATCATTGATTGGGCCAAAAAAAATCAACATGGAAAAATTATTGCCTTTTCCAATAATGGAAAGAATTAGAGAGTTTAAAAGAACCTTCTCAATTTTATTTTCAACACATTTTTATAGAATTAAATTCAAGGTAGAGAATTATTAAAACAAGCTTTAACTCTTCAATTTGGTATTTTTCAACTTAGGGGAAGCAGAGGACAATATAGTGCTTGTGTCTCTCAAGAGGTCTATTTATGACTAATCTCCTTGTGTTTGAAAAATTCAGTTCAAGATCCTGAATAAAGAGGTGTGTGTGTGTGTGTTTTGAAGCTTCTATGTTCAAATCTTGAAACTACATTTTGATTTTTTAAATCAAATATGCCTCCTAAATGGCAAGGGATAATGGGAGATTATATTAAATAAGACATATTAATACCAATTATCTACATTTTTTTGGTGTTCCTGAACAAAAAGATGCAATTTTTTTTTTTATCAAAATGCTATGAAGGCACATTTCAATGCATTTTTTTTTCTACTTGAAATAACAAATATATGTTTTTTTATTGGAAAAAAAACTAATTGTGAAGTCATCCACATAAAGGTTAAGCCCATGTTGATCGAACAATTGACGAGGCAATAGGTATGGCGAGGCAATTGACGAGGTAAGGTACCAACTCCGAGGATTGTTTGTGGTTGACTTGATGATTGGTCATGGCAGCGTTTGAGCAACTGTTTGAGGACATCTTACATATGTGTTTCATCCACGATACATGGGAACCATTCTCATTGCTCTTGACTTGATTGATTATGTCGCTTTTACAATTCCATTCACCACTATTTTGATGAATTTTATGGTGTTTGCTTTTATGTTTTGGAAGCACTCTGACTAGCCCGACCATCTTGGTGTAAGTTAGCGCCTTAATGTTTGGAGAGATCTGATTGTTGTCAACTAGTATTAGCTACACCATTTCAACTTCAACACACTCATTGAAGCATATTATGATTTGTCATAATCAGATCATGCTTCATTGACTTGTCATTTTTTCTTGGTTTTGGAGACTATCTACTTGCCACATGGTGGATTTCATCTGTTCTTTTCTTCTTTTGATGCATTGTCTTTTGAGGGGGGGTTTCTATTCCCACGTGGTTTTCCCTCTTTCCTCATTTTTATCCAATGTTCATTAGTTGCATTGTACATGAGTACTTAATATGGCCTAGTTGTCGGGACTAATTTTTACTCCATAGTGATGTTCAGGGGGGGTGTTGGAGAAATTTATATTTTCAACACACTAGTTCAGTGGGAGTTAACTGACTAGTTCTATTTTAGGACTTTTTATTTAGACCATCACTATTATGCATACATGCATTCCTAAGGAAACTTAACTGCTTGATTGCTTTTCTTAATTATGGAATGTTCTGCCCTATATATGAGTGTATTCCACTTATTCATTGTATCACAATGATTATATTGATCATCATTGTATCAATCATTCATTCATTGATCAACTCATTGGACTAGTGTAAATATATTTTCTCATTCTTCCATATTGAATTTCTTTTCCTTTTTTGATAAGCTTTGTTTGTACTTGCTTTAGCTAGATCTCCTATACATGTTTAGATGAAATATTGAGAATGTTGACTTGCATCCCTACTCTTCTACAAAAGTGGTCAAGAGAAATTTATGTGTTCTTGCAACTCATATATTATTGGGTTGACCCACCAATAAAGCGTTTAATAAAAAACGCCTAAATCATATCGTGATTTGTTTTATAAGGAATTCAGGTAAATAAACTATCCACAGGCACATTCATAAATGGAGAACAAACTCTCTCACTCATTTGGGCTCTTCAAAGCCATCTGAATACCCCGCCATTTGATCCCAAATCTGTGAAATACCACATTTAAATCTGTATTCAATATTCTTGTCGGCCCAAAACGAATAACACTATAGGAAACTTGGCAAATTGCTGGAATAAGTAACTGAAAAATCCCATCGGGTGTCCACTCACAGTCAAGAGTATTACTCCATTTCTGTGAAAAGTCCTCCTCAGAATCTCTTTGAACAAAATCTCCAAACATTACTCTTTCCCTATCGAATACCCAAAGAATCTTCCACATGTATGGAAGTGTGATATTCTCAAATCAGTTGGTGGGTGGCCTTCACATGATTATCACAGCACGCGTGCCAGTCATAAGGAGCTTCTCGACAGCAGTACAAGATTTTGGGCTTTCTCGTACCCGGGTTTGGCTTTTTTTAGTTTTTGTTTTCTTATTATTCAAAATTTATAATGCATATTACTTGGTACAGTTATTTGTTTGAAGTATAGCTCATTTCATTTTAGTTTAATTGAATTGTGATGCATATCATGGCTGTGTTGCCATGTTTCCGTAATATTTAAATCAGGAAACGAATACGCGTGAGAGTTTCTGTTAGCCCAATATATGTTCGGTGCCATCTTGTATGGTAGTTACTAGCAAAAACCCATCTAATCCCGAGATTGCGAAGGTAGATGTAGACTGCCGATATTTGATATGTCGGCTTTTTGTGTGAACTTGAGATATCCATCATCGAACTTCGCAACCTCGAGGTGTATAACACACTTGGGTATAGATGGGTTTTTGCCAATGTCCATATTCATTGCTTTCAATGCACTGTTATACAATGGCTTTGGTGGTGACAGAACAGTGGCTTTGGTGGTGATGGGTATAGAACGGTTAGGAGGAATTTTCAAAGAATGGCTTTGGTGGTGACACCATAGTTAATCATTTCTGGAAGGTATCACACAGATTTAATCACTGGGCTTCAGTGGGGTCGAGTTTCCATCTTTTGGTAGCCAACATCTTGAACAGAACAAAGATTAATTTATTTGCTTGAGGCGGCTAGGGTTATTCATTGTGGCGAATAGCAGAGATTGATTTATTTGCTTGAGGCGGCTAGGGTTCTTCATTGGGGCGAATTTCTTTATGTTGGCTGAGTTTTACCGTGTATTTCATGTTTGGAAGGACACAGTATTTACATGTAGTTAACTGTGATGATGGATTGCTTTTCCACACATTCATGGCTTAGCGGTGTTGGCATTGGTATCCAAGTAAAGATTTTATTTTAAATGAAATGGCAATGCATACACACTGTATTATTCTCATTTTCACTGTATTTTTGGACCCCCCTAGTGGTTTTGAAATAGCCCCCCCCCTGCCCCCCCCTGAAATTTGAGGTTCCACTCTATTGAACTGGAGGTTCTGTGTGGCGCGATTTACCCCACGAGTTATCTTCTAGTGACCAGGGAGAGCGCACAGTGACCAGGGACAGCGACATAGTGACCAGGGATAGCGCACAGTGACCAGGGACATCGACAGGGAAAGACCAGCGACAGCGACAGGGACAACACTCGAAACTTCGAGAGCACACAGTTTAAAGTTGAAGCGCGCAATATTGGGACAGCAACAGGGACAACAATCGAAAGCTTAGGATTGCTTGCCAAATTCGGGTAAGTCCTCGTTCTCCATGCTCTGCAGTAAATAATATAAGATACAACATTTAAATAAAACGACAGAACATCCAAGAGCAACATCATGCTATCCAAAACACGAGTGACTAAATAAACTGATAGAACAGAACATAACAGAAAAGAAACGCAGTGTGGTGGGCCGTCTTGGTTGGGAGTGGACAGGGACGGGTCTGAGAACAGGAACAGTGACGGGTGCTTTTTTATTTATTTTTGTTTGTCCCCTATGGCAATGACATTACATTCAACACTCATAAAAAATGGGCAAGAGGTACCCGCCTCGGGTGAAACAAACCATTTAGGTCAAGTGAAAATTGCCTCTTCAAGTAAAGCAGGGAAGTGGGTTTGGGTCAATGCCAAACAGTTTCGGGGTATTTTAAAACGCAGAGCTGCTCGTCTAAAGTGGGAACAGACAAGGAAAAAATTGGCCCTCCGTAATAAACTTTCTAACAAGCCTCCTCTACAAAGGTGTAACAACTAACAACAACAGAAATAAAGACAACGGTGATCATGTGTTGTACAGTCCTACATCCACACCTCTCACATGGTTATCTGACCTGCATGTGCAAGAGTTACTAAATGCCAAGAGGAGATTGGAGGTTTTGGAAGTCAAAGGGCATGAGAGAGACCTTCAAATTCAACTATTGACAGTAGAAAATTGGGACTTAACAGAAAACAATAAAGGTTTAACAGAGCGAGTGAAAATGTTGCAAGAAGCCCTTTTGGAAATAAAGGCTGAATGGCAAGGCTGGAAGGATGTCGAGCAAATCAGGGAAGATTCCACAGTGGAAATTAGAGAGGTGATGAACTCAAAAACAACCAAAGCTGAAGGGAAAACAGGTGAACAAGCATACACCCATGGAGTGAACGCAAGGGATGAAGAGAAAATAGATTTTACAAAAAAAGCTAAAACTTGGGCACAAGTCACTAGCAATTCTGCTCATATGGAAAAAGAAATACATAGCCAAGGGGACGACATGCAAGGTAGAGAAAACAAGGAAAGACAAGGTAGAGCAACAAACATAATTATCAAAGGTGTGAGAGAGTATGGAAAAAATGAACGTACTCTCGATCTTACAAGTGAATTTTTAAAGGACAAGTTGCTTTGGCAAGGCTGAATTTGCCAAGCATGGAGGGTGGGTAAGCCTAGTGGCGAAAGAGCTAGGCCCATAAAAGTCATCATGTCAAGCATACGTGACAAGCAAACTCTCCTAGGCAAGAAGTAACTCTTGAGAGGGTCTCGCTTTTTTCTAGACGAAGATTTAACTATTAGACAACAAGAGGAAAGAAGGGAAGAGTTGTTAAAGGTTAGGGCAGCAAGGGATGAGGGAAAAAGGGCATTGTTGTTCAAAGGAAAAGCTGTTATTGCCTTTTTCGGTCCTCATTCTAAAACAAGACAGCAAGTTGGTAGCCAAGAAGAGGCAACAATTTCATTAGCAGGAAAATATGCAACAAGGACAATATGGTCAAATAGGGGTGAAGACTCAACTTTGAGTCTTGTAGACCAAAACAAATAGCAATCAAACTATTCCTAGGTTTCCTTAAGTTTAGTTTGTTGGAATTGCAGAGGTTATCCTTGGAGGCGGGGACCTGGGTTAGGACCTATCATGGAAAATAGGGACATCATTTGTTTATTGGAAACACATGAGCATGACGAGTGCAAGACACCTATGTTTGAAGAATATGTGAAGATGGCAGTGTGGAACAAAGCAACTGAGAATGGTAAAGGACACGGGGGTATCATGGTCTTAGTGAAGGAAAAAAAAGGTCGTCTCATTCAGTTAGAAAGAGAAGACTCAAATAAACAATTCATTTGGTTTAAAATATCAGAAAATGGTAACATCATCAGGATTGCAGCGTGTTATTTTGCTCCACAAGTTTCAAAAACTTACAAAAGTAGGGGGCTTGACCACAAAGACCCCTTTGCAGCTTTAAAAAACGATATTGCAGCGTACTCTCAACTAAGCGAAGTCCTTATAGTGGGTGATTTCAATGCTAGGACAGCATGCAAACAAGCTAGTATTCTTCGTTGTAAGGAAGACTGCAACCCCATTTGGCTTACAGAAGAGAGAAATCATCAGTGGACAAGAGTTTCAGAGGACAACAAAAGCTTCAACTTTTTTGGGGAACAACTGCTTACTTTATGTGGGGCATTTGACTTAGTCATTTGTAATGGGGTGGCTAGATGGGCGAATTCTGGCAATTTCACCTGCAATACCTACAATGGAGCAAGTGTAGTAGACTATGCAATTTGCTCACATGGCTTGTATGAGAAAATAGAGGAAGTTTTGATTGGTGAACAACTGTGGGAGTTGAAATCTGATCATAAACCGATCTATTTAAGTCTAACTTGGGCTGAACAACAACAACATGAGACTAAAAATTAGCACATCCGACAACCTCCTTCAAAGGGTAGAATTCTGTTGACTCAAAAAAACTGTAATACCTTCAAGATAACACTAAAGAGGTTGTTTAACGAGGAGAAAATTCCATCCTAGGGCCTTCATAGCCACGAGCTAACAAATTTAATCCAAAGCGCACTTACAGAATGCAAAAGAGCAAAAAATAGGAAATCTGAAACAAACTGCTTTCCGGTTAATGTTTGGTTTGATGAGGAATGCAAAACAGCAAGGAAAACTTTGAAAGAGTCCAGCCATAAAGAAATAAACATAAAAGCTTACAAGCAAATTGTAAGAAAGAAGAAAGCTGATTTCATGATCTCAAGGAGGGAGGAATTAATCTTCTTAGGGAAAAATAACCCCAAGTTATTTTGGAAGGAGCTTCAAACGAGAAAGAAACAAAATGAAAATAATATCACAGCCTATCAATGGTTCGAGTATGCAAAGCAGCTTTATGAGCAAGATCCTAAGGTGGACCCTCCT
>SNQJ01S0039195.1:110425-139635 GCA_010110895.2 Picea sitchensis
AGCACATCCGTGTGAGACTTGGCATGATGAAGAATGCCTCCCTAGCTGAGAGGGAGTGTTGATGATTGCAGCTATGGGATACATTCTCCAGCTTACAAACCTGTGAGATGTGGAACATTGCAGCTATGTGAGTCTTTCTCTCAGCTTACAAACCTGAGAGAAAGCCCCTAAGAAGGGTACGTGGTTCCTGCCTGAGACAGAGCTAGGAACGTAGAGATGACGTCCTCCATTCAGAGAGAGAGAAGAACTCCAGATGATTATCCAGTGGGAAAGGCGATCTGATGAGTTGGACGTGCCTGTGGCTGAGCACAAGGTGAATACGTGAAATCCTAAAGTGCTGGGTGCATCGTCATGTGAACATAAATGAAGATGATGTATTAGCCTCCTCTGAGCAAGCAAAGTTGACGAGAAGACTCCAGATGGTTCTCCTGTATGAGGCAGTGAGAAAGAAGATCTATAGAGTGGACGTGCATGTGGATGAGCACAGGTGAACGTGTGAAGATCTGGTTCTTCTGTGTAATGCAGTGAACCAGAGCTTTGACATCTCTATGGGTGTGCCCCTAGTGGATGAGCACTAGTGGGTGTATCGGATCCTTTGCTATATATATTGTTCAAGAGTCAGACCTACCTGTAACCCTAATTGTTATGTAAAGGGTACAGGTCGGCCCCACCTTAATGTGATTAATAATAAATGTAAAAGATAATTAATATTAATATTGATATTAATATTAATAATAATAATAATAATAATAAAAGATAATTAATATGGAAATTATTAATTATATTTTAAGTTATTGAGGTCGGCCCTATTGTGCCAATAGACACATCATTTGATGTGACAAGTCTTATATAAATAAAGGTGAATCCCCATTGAGGAAACACACTGAACATTATGTCATCTCATGATTTCAGATGTCGAGGTCTGAAATTATGAGAATTGCAGCACCCTCTTGTGTGCTAGTTTTGGTGATGGTGTGGGAGGTCTTTTTTTTGAGAAATATAGCAAATGATTGGCTGGGTTTTCTTCCCTTGTTGAGAAGGGTTTCCCAGGATACTTCTTGTGTACTTGTGCATGGATATTCTTCTTAGGTGAATCCCCATTGAGGAAACACACTGAACATTATGTCATCTCATGATTTCAGATGTTGAGGTCTGAAATTATGAGAATTGCAGCACCTTCTTGTGTGCTAGTTTTGGTGATGGTGTGGGAGGTTTTTCTCTTGAGAAATATAGCAAAGGATTGGCTGGGTTTTCTTCCCTTGTTGAGAAGGGTTTCCCAAGATACTTCTTGTGTACTTGTGCATGGATATTCTTCTTGTGATCTTGGTTCACTGCAGTAGTTATGGTTCAAGTAATTGTTGACAGAAAATGGAAAAGGAATGCATGAACCATAGCTCACTGAAATTCTAACAGGCAACAGGTCGGCCATTTTTGCCCTTAACTTATAAGTATCAACCAGTATAAGTTTCCAGCTTTCTTTCCATGCTTCATAAGCCAAACAGAACTATCTACTTTAAAGTGTCAAACGCTGAACCTGCATCCTCAACTCCTTCAATCAAATGTATATTACAGATGTTTCTAGCATGCTCGAATCCCGTCACTGTTTCTTATTCCGCAATTATTTGTAGTTATGTGTCACATAAATTTTGCCTTCAGCTATAGCACTATTTCGGACCTGTTTTAATATCCCAGGCAGCATCTTAACATATGGATATAGAGTGTTAATATAACAGGATGAATGGCCTTACTACTGTCCAAAAAAAAATTGGCCTTAAACTTGGCCTTCCTTCCTCAGAAATCCACCATAGAGACTGCTTCAAAACTGATATAATATTCACTTTCAGCAGCCTCAGAATTATAACTCAGAATTTAAATTTGGCCACAGGTCTATGGCTGAGCAGAATTGTTTGAGCAGAAATATAACTCAGAATTTAGTGCTGTCACAGGTCTGTAATGGCACTTAAGTGGCCCTCAAAACTGCCCAGAGTTTCCTAGAAGTTTCCCAGCAGTCTTTGGCCTCCCTAGGACTGTCTCACAGACCTCCAAAAACACCCAGCCACAGTCCGCTTACTAGCAGGGGTAGCCTCTTAGACTCAACAATCTTTTTCTAGGCCTTTCGCAGTCTTATTTCCCTAGGCCGAACCTCCTGTAGGTTGCGGCTGGTCTCTCCTAGGCTGGTTGTTCTTTTAACTGGCCTGTGGCATCCCTTTAAGCACTGGTAGCATCCCTCCACATAGGTCTAGCCTTGCGGCTAGTCTCCTTTTCACAGTACTGCCCAAAAACACCGAACTGGAGGCTTCACCTGGTCCCTCTTTATGGCTGGACTGAGGTCATCAAATCTCCACAGAAAATTGAGAAAAAGTCCGGCCTTCTTTTCTTATATCAGTGGTAAAGGTTTAGAAACCTTTCTTTAATTGTGCAATGGTCATATTCAGGACCTGCTCTGATACCATGTTGAATTTTCAATGAGCTATGGCTCATGCATTTAATTAAATTTTCTGTTCAGCTTTTAACTTGAACCATAACTACTGCAGCAAACCAAGATCACAAGAAGAATAACCATGCACAAGAACACAAGATGGATCCTGGGAAACTCTTTTCAAAAAGGGAAGAAAACCCAACCAATCCTTTGCTATATTCTTCAAGAGAAAGACCTCCCACACCATCACCAAACCTAGCACACAAATGGGTGCTGTAATTCTCATAATTTCAGACCACAACTTCTGAAATTATGAGATGACACAATGTTAAGTGCGTTTGCTCAATGGGGATTCACCTTTATTTATATAAGACTTACCACATCAAATGATGTTTCTATTGGCACAATAGGGCCGACCTCAATAACTCAAAATATAATTAATAATTACCATATTAATTATCTTTTACATTAATTATCCTTTACATTATGGTGGGGCCGACCTGTACCCTTTACATCACAAATAGGGTTACAAGTAAGTCTGACTCTTGGACAATATAGCAAGGGATCTCATACACCCACTAGTGCTCAGCCACTAGGGGCACATCCATTTGTGCTCATCCACAGGGATGTCCATATCCCTATCTCACTGCGCCTCACAGGAGAACCACACTCACTAGTGCTCAGCCATTAAGATCGTGTTCACCTGTGCTCATCCACAGGCACGTCCAACTCAATAGATCTTTTTTCTCACTGCATTACACAGGAGAGTCATCTAGAGTTCATCATCTCAACTCTCTGCTCAAAGGAGGCTAATACATCGTTTCATCTCTGTCTCAGAACGATGCACCCAACTCATGGGCTTTCGCACGTTCACCTATGCTTAGCCACAGGCACGTCCAACTCAGCAGATCTTCTTTCTCACTGCGTTACACAAGAGAATCATCTGGAGTATCATCTCAACTCTCTGCACAGAGGAGGCCAACACAACGTTCCAGTTCTGTCTCAGATAGGAACCACACACCCAACTTAGGGGCTCTCTCTCAAGTTTGTGTCCTGGAGGATGTCTCACGTAGCTGTAATCATCAACAGGATCTGGGTATGATGCACTACTTCTTGGGACTAGAAGTATGGCAGAGGACTGATGAGATTTTCCTAATTCAAGGAAAATATACAGTAGAGATATTGAAGAAGTTCGGTATGACAGACTGCAAATCCATGCCTACATCGATGGTGATGGATTTGAAGAAAATGGACGATGCTTCTACTGATTCAGGCGAGATTGATCCACATTTATACCGATAGCTGATTGGATCATTGATGTATTTGGTTAACACCAGACCTGATATATGCTATGCAGTGAATCTACTTAGTCGATTCGTGAGTAAACCGAGACAGACTCACTGGATAGCAGCGAAGCATGTATTGAGATATCTACAAGGCATAGTTGGATATGGCCTGAGATATGCTTCTAGTGTAGACATGAGATTGCAGGGATATGCCGATGCAGATTGGGCAAGGAGCGCAGTGGACCGGAAGAGCACATCTAGTTGTCGTTTTACCTTGGGGTCTGCCATCGTTTCCTGGTGCAGCAGGAAATAGAGTTCTGTGGCCTTGAGTACCGCAGAAGCAGAGTATATAGCGTTGAGTGTGGTAGTCCGTGAAGCAATGTGGCTTCGCAAGCTCCTGACATATGTATTTGTTCATGAGATGGATCCTACCACTATTCATTGTGATAACCAGAGCTGTGTGAAGCTCTCTGAGAACCTCGTGTTTCACGATAAATCGAAACACATTGAGATAAAATATCATTATATCAGAGACATGGTGCAGAGGAAAGCAGTACACGTGCAATACCTTCCTACACATGAGCAGATTGCAGATATCTTCACCAAACCGCTTGCCAAGACGAAGTTCGAGTACTTCCGTGAGAGACTTGGCTTGGTGGATAATGCCTCCCTAGCTGAGAGGGAGTGTTGATGATTACAGCTTCGTGAGACATCCTCCAGGACATAGACTGAGTGAGTCAACCTGTGAGAGACCCCATGTGTTGAGTGTGCCCATGTGATGGGTGTGTTGTTCCTCTTTGAGACTGAGATGGGATGATGTGTGCTCCTGTGTGGGGTGAGGATGCCCATGAGATGGTTGTATCGATGTGTATGCCCCTGTGTGCGGTGAGGATGCCCATAAGATGGGTGTGTCATTTGAGATGAAATGATGTGTACCCCTGTGAGGGGTGAAAGTGCCTATGTGATGGGTGTATCGTTCTCCTCTGTGCAGAGAGTTGAGACGATGTGGTACTCCAAATGATTCTCTTCTGTGACTTAGTGAGATAGAGATTTGTTGAGTAGGATGTCCCTGTGGTTGAGCAAAGGAGGACGTGCCCTTAGTGGCTGAGCACTAGTGGGTGGGTAAGATCCCTTGCTATATTGTCAGAGAGTGAGATTTACCTGTAACCCTAATTGTGATGTAAAGGGTATAGGTCGGCTCCACCATATGTAAAAGATAATTAATGGTTGTTGTAATAATTATTTATTTTCTGAGTTATTGAGGTCGGCCCTGTTATGCCAATCGACACCATTTTTGGTCTGTCCACTCTAGTATAAATAAAGGTAATTTCCCCATTGAGGAAACACACAACACACACAAGTCACTTGTCATTTGGAAATTTCAGCAAGTACATCTTCTAGGGCTGAAGTGCACACCTCTCTTGGGCGCTAGCTTCTTGGTTTTGGAGAGCACCCTTTTGTGTGTTAGGTCTATGGTGTGAGAGGTCTTTCTCTTGAGAATATAGCAAAGGATTGCTGCGTTTTCTTCCCTTGTTGAGAAGGGTTTCCCAGGATATTTCTTGTGTCTTGTGCATGGTATTTCTTCTTGTGATCTTGGTTATTGCAGCGATTGTGAATGGTGTAGCTGCATTTGTTTATGGTTCAAGTAAATGCTAAAATTGAAATAAATCTCATGCTTGAGCCTAGAATAGTGAAAATTTAACATGGTATCAGAGCATAGGTCTTGAAGAACCCATTGCACAAGCTTCAAGCAAATCGTCCTTCTGTTTTGCAGAACCGTACAACCCTCTTAGGGTTTCCAGAAAATCCGTAAGACCCTCTCTTTTTGAGTGATTTCAACACCTTAAACTTCGAATTTGGGGCTAAAAATTGTATAGGAGTGTACGGCCTCCATCAGCGCAACTCCAACAAGCTTCAGATTGCAATTCCGAGAATTTTTAATTTTTGGCCCTAGGGTTTTGCAATTTTCTGCAGAAAATTCAGATTTAGGGTTTTTGCAGCTCATTAAAGGAGTTCTTTAGCTCACCAGTGTTCTTTTGACTTTCAAGGCTTATTGTTGGCAGTCATAAGCCCAACGAAACCTAAGGTTGCTAGCCTAGCCTAGCCGTTAGGTTTCGTAGCCCAGTTGGTAAGGGTTTGTGAAGAATCTGAAAATATGATGAACAAAACTATGATGGAAGATAAGCTTGATGGATCAAGCAAATACAGTCTTTGGAAGCCAAGACTTCAGAGAGACGAAGACATCAAAGAAGAAGTCTTCTTATTCATTTCAACACTCTTAGGTATGGTTCCTACTAATGATGATACTTGGTTAATTGACAGTGGTGCTTCCAGGCACATGACCGGATTTAAAGATCACCATACTAATCTTGTTGAGTAAGAGACAAATCTACATATTGTAGTTGGAGACAATGCCAGATATAATGTGAAAGGGGTTGGAACTTCTACATTCCAATTAGATTTTGACATACCTCTTCAGTTAAGTGAGGTACTATATGTACCTGGGATGAAGAGGAAGCTTGTGTCCATTTCTGCCTTAGAAGACACAGGCTACATGGTTACCTTTTCTGAAGGAAAAGTTCTTGCACGACACAAGGACTCACATATAAATTCTGCCAGAGTAATCGGTGTTCGAGAAAGCAGCTTATACAGGTTGACCATTAGACCAGTCCAAGCCCTGTTACATGATACTATTAGCTTGAGTGAGTTATGACATAGGAGACTTGCTCACATCCATTATAGAGCCCTTCCAACTCTAGGGAAAATGGTAACAKGCCTTCTAGAGRTACAGATTCAGCATAAAAGTGTTTGCAGAGGTTGTGCCCTTGGCAAGAATGTCAAAGGGTCCTTCTTGAGCAGTGACAATAGATCCAAGGAAATCTTGGACTTGATACATTCGGATGTGTGTGGGCCAATGACTGTTGCCTCCCTGAATGGATATTTGTACTATGTACTTGTCATAGATGATCACTCTCAAAAACTTGGATTTATTTCTTGAAGACCAAGGATAAAGTCCTTGCAAGATTTCAAGAATTCAAAGCTCAGGTTGAGAACCTGACCAGAAGAAAGATCATGGTAGTAAGATCAGATAATGGAGGAGAATACACCTCCAAAGAAACAATTCCTTACAGTTCCTTACAACCCTCAACAAAATGGGGTTTCAGAGAGGAAGAACAGAACCATCATCGAGGCAACCAAAGCAATGATACATGATTAGAGTCTACCTATGATTTTGTGGGCAGAAGCATGCATGACAACAATATATGTTCAAAACAAGAGTCCTCACCATATTTTGAAGAACATAACTCCCGAAGAAGCCTTCATAGGAGTGAAGCCTGAGATTGGACACTTTAGGATATTTGGGTGTCCAGTATACTTTCATGTACCCAAAGAAAAGAGGTCCAAGCTAGACCCTTCAGGCAGGAAAGGCACATTTGTGGGATACAATGAATCTTCAAAGGCATATCGGATCTACATCCCTGGTCAGAGACAAATTGAAGTGAGCAGAGATGTTATCTTTGAAGAAGAGATAGCCTTTCAAAGATCCAAAGAACCTCAGATGGAGATTGAAAGCGAGACAATACCTTCTCCCCCTCCAACAGTTCATAGGGAGACAACCATTATTCCAGTTGCTCTAGTTTCCCTAGAGACATTGCAGTAGGCCTTAAAAGGCCTGCCTGGGCTTGACAAATTCTGCAGGAGGCAGAGGGCCATGGAGCTCCTCAAGGCACATTCCGAGAGAGCAAGAGACCAAAGAGATTTTTGAGCTATTTTTCAGCCATGAGCCACATCATTGATACCGAGCCTTCTTGTCATGGAGAAGCAGCAGGGCAGCAGGTATGGCAAGATGCCATGACAGAAGAATATCAGTCCATCTTGAAGAATGATGTGTGGGATAATGTTTCGAGACCAGAAGGGAAGTCTGTAGTGACTTCCAAGTGGATCTATAAGATCAAGCATGCAGTTGATGGAAGTGTCGAGAAATACAAAGCGAGATTTGTAGCCAGAGGATTCTCACAAGTTGAGGGAGTTGACTATGATGAGACATTTGCTCCAGTAGCTCGATACACTTCCATACGTACTATCATTGCACTAGCTGCAGCCATGGGTTGGAAACTACATTAGATGGATGTAAAGACATCCTTTCTCAATGGTGAGATTGAGGAAGAAGTTTATATCGAGCAACTTGAAGGATTCGTGATACACAACGAGAAATCTCATGTGTGCAGGTTGAAGAAAGCCCTGTATGGACTAAAGCAGGCACCTCGTGCTTGGTACGAGAAGATGGATGGATTCTTGAGGAGTTTGGGCTTCAGCAAGAGTGTTGTTGATCCAAATCTATATNAGGTTGAAGAAAGCCCTGTATGGACTAAAGCAGGCACCTCGTGCTTGGTACGAGAAGATGGATGGATTCTTGATGAGTTTGGGCTTCAGCAAGAGTGTTGTTGATCCAAATCTATATTATCATATTGTTGGTGACGAGTGCCTGATCTTGGTCCTGTATGTGGATGACTTATTCCTGACTGGTTCAGAAAGACTTATTGCTGAATGCAAGCGAGCATTGACTTCTGAATTCGAGATGAAGGATCTGGGTATAATGTACTACTTCTTGGGACTAGAAGTATGGTAGAGGACTGATGAGATTTTCCCGAGTTAAGGAGAATATACAATAGAGATATTGAAGATGTTCAGTATGACAGACTGCAAATCCATGCCTACACCGATGGTGATGGATTTGAAGAAAATGAACGATGCTTCTACTGATTCAGGCGAGATTGATCCACTTTTATACCGATAATTGATTGGATCATTGATGTATCTGGTTAACACCAGACCTGATATATGCTATGAAGTGAATGTACTTAGTAAGTTCATGAGTCAACTGAGACAGACTCACTGGATAGCAGCGACGCATGTATTGAGATATCTACGAGGCACAGTTGGATATGGCCTGAGATATGCCTCCAGTGTAGACATGAGACTGCAGGGATATGCTGATGCAGATTGGGCAGGGAGCTCAGTGGACCGGAAGCGCACATCTGGTTGTTGTTTTACCTTGGTGTCTGCAATCCAGCATTGCTCCCAGCACGACAGAAGCGGAATACATTGTTGCATGTTCTGCCAGTTGTGAAGCCATATGGCTTCAGATGTTGTTGACAGATCTATTTGATCTGGAGATGGAAGCCACCGTGATTCTATGTGATAACCAGAGTTATACAAAGATGATGTGTTCCATGATGAGTCGAAGCACATAGAGATCCGATATCACTTCACTCATGATATGATACAGAGGGGAGCTTTAAAGCTCCAATGTGTCGGCACAGATGAACAGTTTGCAGATGTGTTGACCAAGCCCCTGTCTTGTGTAAAGTTTGAGCACTTTCGAGACAAGCTTGGTATGGTCCGAAAGGACCTCCCTCGAAAGGGGGAGTGGTGCAGATGATACTATGGTACCCTGATTAGTAGTGGTAGCTCCGTTAGGATTTTTTATCCTAGGGAATCTTATGATTCTTGGGCAGATCCTTTGGGTCTGTCAGAGTACCACGTGGTAGCTCCATTAGGATTTCATATCCTAGGGAATCTTTTTGATTCCTGGGCAGATCATTTGGATCTGTCAGAGTACCACAAAATGTTGTTGTGTTTCCAGCCTCGTGCTGTGATGCCAACCTAGTGCTGAAGATTTCCAGCTTTGTGCTGATGTTGTTGTGTTGCCAGCCTCGTGCTGTGATGCCAACCTAGTGCTGAAGATTTCCATCTTCGTGCTGATGTTGTTGTGATGCCAGCCTCGTGCTGTGATGGCAGCCTAGTGTTGAATATTTCCAGCTTCGTGCTGATGTTGTTGTGATGCCAGCCTCGTGCTGTGATGCCAACCTAGTGCTGAAGATTTCCAGCTTCGTGCTGATATTGTTGTGATGCCAACCTCGTGCTGTGATGCTAGCCTAGTGCTGAAGATTTCCAGCTTCGTGCTGATGTTGTTGTGATGACAGCCTAGTGCTGAAGATTTTCAGCTTTGTGCTGATGTTGTTGAGATGCCAGCTTCGTGCTGAAGATTTCCAGCCTTGTGCTGATGTTGATGATGCTTCGGCCTTCGTGCTGTGATACTGTTGTTGTTGATGATGCTCCAACCTTTGTGTTTTAATATTACTGTTGTTGATGTTGTATCAGCCTTGTGCTGTTATTGATGATGATGTATTAGTGTTATACTAATCCATGCTGATGCAGATGATGATGCCATTCCAGCTCCCTACTGTGAATGATGATATTGATGATGAGAAAAACTTCCGATGATTTATAGATAGGCCGGTCAGTGTTCCAAATGCTGTTGATGTTGTTGCCCTCTCTCTCTCTCCTGATGATGTTGCAGAATACCCTTCTCGTTAAGGGGGAGTGTTGAAATATTGTAACTGCAAAGAGTATTCTATTTATTATTGATTTATTATTCATTAGATCAATCCCCTTTTGTAGATTGATCATGTCGGGCATTGTAATTGACCAAATCCCCTTTTGTGGATTGGTCAAACCCTGATTGTATTATGCAAATTAAGAAGTCGCCCCCCAGGCAATTTAAAGTGGTTTTAACCACTCAAGAAGACAAGTCGGCCCTGTTAGTGAAGAGACACCTTTTCAGCACCTGCCAGTTTGTATAAATAAAGGAAGCCAACGCCTCATTTGTTCATTCAATCAGTTCACTCGTCTAGTGCGCATGCTTGAAGGAAGATGCAGTTGTCAGTTGCCGGAAGAAGGAAGAGAGAGAGGCGCATTGCTCAGTAGAGGATATTTTCTAGTGTTTGGTTTATTGTCTTGGCATTGTATTGGCTATCTATATTAAGGAAGTTTTTGCTGGGTTTTCTTCCCCATGAGGGTTTCCTAGGATAAATGTTGTGTATCTTGTGATTGTGTTTTTCTCAGTGTTCCTATCTATGCTATGGTTATCTATTGAATTGAAAAGAAACCTAATAATAGCTAAAAACTTAACAAAAACGAATACCCTCAAGGCATATGATGCCTCCTAGTACCACTTATTTAACTTAGGCATTATTTACAATTAAAAAATCCTGTTTGCGGGAATTTTTTTATTAACTGAAAACACTGAAAAATCCTAAGGGGGACTTAGCGCAATTTCCATATGACTCAAAATTGATGATTAACATGGTAATATACATTAGACACTAGAATTAGACAATCTACTAGGGCCTAACCATCAATATACACTCCGACTTTGGAGGAAATGAGTGAAAAAACTCAGAAATTATAACTCGCTAAAAATTTCAAGCAAGATATAATTAATAAGTAAAAAAACACTCTAGAGTAATGTACTCATGATTAAGTCCTATAGGGCTAAGCCTTTTACAAATTTCATCATGTTAACTCATCTTATTACAATTCCCCATGGGGGTTATGGAAATGCGGTATGAAGAAGAAGAAAAAGGTGGCCATTTTCGCCGGCTGGACTTCTGAACTCGGATTTTGAACAATTCCTTGTTCAATCTTTGGCAGCTCAACTGCAAGTCCATCCTAGTGCAACTTGGTGGGTAACAGTACCAAACTAACCCACCAAACTAGGCCAACGATTGAGTCAAACCGGTCACCAATCAACTCGGCCGATTTGACCAAGTCCGAGTCAACTTGGACGGAGTTTTAAAACACTGCATCATCTAACTAACTACAATAGCCAAGCCAACAATAATAAAATATTGAAGTTAGTTGCAACTTCTTTCCAAAAATAGAACCAAGAGAAAGGGTGCCTTCCTTGATTGAGGATAGACCAAGTCATGCTCCAAAAATAGTAAGATAGACAAGTGCACCCTTCTAGAAGTGTGTCCACATGTGTGAGGTAGTGGAATGACTTTAATAACGAAGCATAAGACTTGTTGATCTCCTCCAATAGATGTGCAAGAATGAGTCAACATGGCACATGTGGCATGATTCCAAGGTAGATGTAGTGATGGAGGACCAAATAGACACAAGAGTAGAGTGGACGCCCTCATGGAGAAGTGTGCTAGGTGACTTCATCCAAATGCATGAATAAGTGTGTGATCCAACCTCCAAAGTGGACATCTCCAACAAAATGCATGGAATTAGGTGCAAATAGTCTCCTCAAGTCCTCAACATGAAGATAAATGGATGAAAAGGTGGAGCGCTCAAGCAATGTGTTAATTTTCTCTTTAACCCAACACCTTGTTATCGCACAATCTACAGCTTGGGCAAAACTCAACCCAAGTCACAAAGGTGAGACAACTACGGGAGTACCTTCCCATTGTCACCTTAGATAGACACTCTCTTCGCTTTAGTGATGATGAAATCACCACAAAGGGGGAATCTCGGTGACCCTAGGGGGATTGAGATGGAAAGTGTGAGAATGATTGATGGACACCCCTATAGGTCAAGATTGGAGGAGTAAGGCTTGAGAATGGGTCTTGTAGATGGAGAATGGTTGCCAAGTGTTGTGTACCTGCAAAACAATGTTAGCCCTGCCCAGAACAAGACAAATGATAGATATAAAAGCCTTAAGCCAAAGGGAATCAAGCAAGAACCCTTGTTGTCCCAAATTGCAGCAGTATGAAAATATATCGATCAACAATAAATGATGTCAATAGCTGCAAATTTAACCATGCAAAATCTAGTACAAGATATCATAAATAAAGCTAGCAATGACTAGTCAAACTTCCAATGGTTAAAGCAAGACTTTGGTGGTGATTAGTGGCTGTTATGTGATGTTATCAGCAAGTTTTTATGACACCCAAGTGGCTGTAGCAAACAATTGCTACATCAGTAAGATTTAACCACAGAAATTAACAAGTAAACCGTCCAAATGATAGTCAATAATTAGTAGAACAGTAATCTAGGTTCACAAGTAAATTTCAGCGGTAGAATAGTGAGCAAAGATTGAAAGAAATATGATTTTGCAGCAGTCCTAATGGCTGTAGCATTAATTTATAACAACAGAGAGAATTACTTGGCTAAAGAAGATGCCCTTAAGGCACAAGAATGCTTATAACATATAGAAAATAATCCAACTTGAACAATTGCAATATCTCGTAAATTCACGTATACCAATGCAAGAATATTATATCTCCAATGCAACTTAGACTAGTGCCAAATTAATTGGGCTATGGAGTCTCTTGTGTAGGAGCTAGTTTTGTTACTTCTCTAGGGGTGTAAGCCCTTTTACTCCCTAGAGCAAACAAAACTAGCAAGGTAAATCTAGGAGGGTGTAAGCCCTTTTACTCCTCCTAGCAACCTTTACAAAAATATAGCTTATCCAAAAATAACAAGGTAGAGTTGATGGAGGGTGTATGCCCTTATACTCCTCCAAGGGTCTAGACAAATCAATGCTTGAAACAAGAAGAAACCAAACATTAAATGCAGAAATTCCTTACCAATTCCAAGAATAACATGAAAAAACCCTTCTTTATCAAGTATATTCCACCAAAATACCGAGAACAAGCCTTCCAAGAGATAGCGTCTTAGTTATCAAGTTATTTTCACCAATAGACAAAGCACTAGCATCCAAGAGACATTCAAGAGAGAGATACAACAAAATGCCCAAGTAGGGCAAAAATTTCAGCCATCTAATATGTAATTTTCAAGTGAGTTATGATAAAAATGAAAAATGACAAGGCCTTTATTTATAGAAGGCCTTGTAAAATCAATTTGTCCACATATCTAAAGTACATCACAAATTAGGGAGGTTGACCTCCTCTATTTTCTCTTTTACATCTTAAAATTCAAAATTACATAAAGAAAATCCCCTTTTAGGGGTGATGTCATGCCCTAAAGGGAGACGTTAGCCTCCAAAGTGAGACGTTTTGCCTCCAAGTGAAGTCGTTGGGCCTCCAAAGGCCTCATGTCCCGTCATCAAGTGGTCTAGTGCAAGGCAAGTGTCTCTCTCACCATCAAAGTACGTTACATCACCATCAACCATGAGAGCCCCATAAAAAACCCTAAGCCCATGTGTCGTCTAGGGCCTAGGAGATGACGTCTTAGGCCTCCAAAGGACAATGTTTGGGTGCAAGTGGCTGGAATGTGATCTCCTCATGGTCTCTAAGTGCCTCCAAAGGCAACGTTCCCTCTTCCATGTTTCCAAAGAGAGGGGGCGCATCATCCAACTTGTGGGCTTCATGCCCCAATGAAGGTCCAAGTGACTTTGTGCCTCCATGAAAAAGACTTCCAACTGACAAAACCTTGCACAGACAAACAAATTCGCCCTCGAAGGGTCCACAAGTCACACATATCATGCCAAGTAAGCCCTATCTAATAAAAGAACCACCCAAACATGTGCATCAAATTCCTCTTTTTCAAAATAAACAAATGCTCCAAGACCTTATACAACTTGCCAAATTTAAATATGGGAGGGTTGTCATGGTGACCTATTGGGTAGCTGATTTCCCAAGTCAAGGAGTGTTTCCCAAGAAGACCCTTTCTAGTTATGTATGAGAGTGTGAAGTGGATGGGGGTGTAACTTTTGGGCATTGTTGTCGTCCTTATACACACTTGCAAACGTGAGCTAAGTCCGGCTCACTTAGTGTGTCCTTGGAGGCACAATGCCTAGGTTCACAGCCCACGCTGTCACTTTGATCGGAACCTCTTCCGTCTAGGCTTACTCCTAGGGAAGCCAAAGGAGGTGAGCCTTAGTTACTAGATGTGTTAAAAGTTAAGTTCCTGAGGGAGTTAGTTTTAATTGTTTACAAGGTTTGGGGGATTCTAATCCTAAGATGCTAAGAAACAATTTTAAAAGGTGCAAGGGTTAGCATGAAAAAGCAAGCCTTTTCCCTAGA
Organism: Picea sitchensis; assembly: GCA_010110895.2. Classification (NCBI taxonomy): domain Eukaryota; kingdom Viridiplantae; phylum Streptophyta; class Pinopsida; order Pinales; family Pinaceae; genus Picea; species Picea sitchensis. The sequence goes on from SNQJ01S0039195.1 coordinate 124,909, forward strand.
GTCCAACTAAAGACTAGTGCCTAAAAGTTGGGAAAGGGGTCCCAGCTATGTTCAGGGGTGTTACGTTACAAGTAGATTACAAGTTACTTACAAGATTACAAAGAATCAATTAAACCAATGAATGTGGGAATACAAGTACTTACAAAGGAATTACAAAATATCTATTCACAAACGAGATATCCACAAAGTACTTGACGCAAGATTTACAAATAAAGAATATCTAAGATACAACAAGCAAAGCTAACCGCGTTTTACTTATATGTGTGGGATATCAAAGACTAAAGCATCACATCACATCCACCACATTTATGAGATCATCATCAACACATTATATCATCAACACATTTCAAAGATTTAGAAGATTTAAGCACAAGCTGTTATAAAGATTGTGAAGATGGCCCCTCTTAGTTGTTAAAACTTAAACCCACAAGTAGTTTATTAGATTTGGTCCAGGGGTTTAGTTATTAGGCTTTCTTAAGAATTATCAATTTTGTAGCTTTCACCAAAGCCTCTTTCTCCTATTGCCAAATAGCTGTCCAGGATGCTCAATAAGTGTGCCACCCTAGCTTCACAGGTCAAACCAAAACAAGAGTACTTCCCAGAAATGACACACACCTGGTGCACCACAAGACAATCCCCTGCCACTACCACCCGCTGCCCTCCTCAATCCCCATTTTAAATGGCGAAAATAGGTTGGTAAAGGTGTCCTATTAAATATAATTAATAAAATATATATATATATGGATTAGGTAGACTTTTTTAGGTGGTTATTAGAAGTGTTTTGAAATTTTTAAGACACTTTTAAAGGAGTGTGGTTAATGAAAATACTTAAGCCAGCTGACTGGCTTTGTGTGTTGCTTCAAGCTTATGTAATTTAAGTATATCAACACATATAAAACAAATAAGATGGCTGAAAAAGGAAGATATATCACATGCACTTAAAGAGCTTTCTATGAAAGAAACACTAGAGCAAGAACAACTTGCCTTCAAGAGGAATGAAAAGAAAATTTAGTGTGTGTTTGCCTTATTAACCCTTCTAAAACATTTCAAGCCCAAGCAAATGGCTTCCAATAGATATAAGCAATAGAAAGCTAAACCATTCACTTTTTCAAGCATTAGATATTTAGTATTTAAGATTTAAAATACATTATGTAAGAAGAATGCTTGAAAAACAACTAAGCAAATAAAGATCTAGTTAGGTTAGTATGCCTCCCAATAGGCTTAAGACTATGATTATGTGTTTGATCTAAATCTAGAACAAATATAGCATTAACCCATAGATCATAAATCACATCATCAACCACTTAACCCTACCTAATTGGGAATTATTCCTCTCCCAACTGGTGGAAAATAATTAATTAGGTTTTGCTTAGTTAGGTTAATTTATTTTAAGATTTAGAGATTAAGGCAAGGCAAATGAGACAAAGAGAGAGAGAGAGAAACTAAGAGAATGAAGCTATCCAACAAACAGAAGCAACTTCGAGGACTACTCTACCCACATACAGGTTGAGAAAGTGCCTCTCACGCTACAAAGCCTCATAGATCTAGCTAGAAGGAAAAGCAAAATGCTAAGAAATGAAACCCTAGCTAGACCTATGCTGCCAACAAGCTCACACACACAAGGGGAGGCATGCCACTCCTTCCTCTGTAGGTGTGAACCACTAACAAACAAAAGAAAGAGGCAAAAGCATTGCCAAAATGAAGAAAAATGAAGGTAGGGTTGAGAGATAGCTTCCAAACCCCTTGGAGGGCCTTCTAGTGTTGCGTGGATGTCCTTTGGGCAACTAATACTCCTCTCAATCAGATCTGAAACCTGCAAAACCAACAAGCTATGTTGCTAGAAACTACACACAACCAAGAAAGATGATGGAAAAACTCTTGCTTTTTTTAGGGCAAGAATATACAGTACAAGAGAGTATATGTGATGTAAATGACCTATCTAAACATGTTATGCTATTTGAAAATGAATGGCTATGAACAACAATATAGATGAAAGAGTAAAGGGGTTAAGAGAAGTGGAGTGTATTAGTGCCTCAAGAGACCCTTCTCTTTGAAGGAGTTCCCAATGAAAACCTAGAAGTAAACACAAAACTCCTTAAGTGATGTGATGTGCATACAAGGGATAATATGTTGATGTATGTAAATAAAGCGACACTTCAATCCTAATACATCAAGATAGATAAACCCATAAGCATACACATTAATAGATCTACTTAGATAACTCTTTACCTAAGATCAAAAGTTGCAACCACCCAAAGAAATTGATACAATGTTACCTCACAAGCATAAGAAGATCAAGCATACGCATTTATGTAATTTATCTATAAAGTTTCTCCTTTATATTATTATTCAAGAAAAAGTAAGATCTTGGAGAAAATACTCCAAAACCTAGAGGCATAGAGATGAAATGAATGAAATAATGAAAAGAGAGAGAGAGTGTAAAATCAAGTAGCATAACAATAGCTCAAGATATATGAGGGTGAGGTTGGGAGTGAAATGGAATCTATTTATATTTGGAGAGGAAAACCTACCTCTCTCTTGGATCTAAACCAAGTGTCCACCACCAAACAAATGAGTAGATCTCAAGGCTAGAACGCACCATCTTAGAGGTTTTGCACAATAGATCTAGGGTGTAGAAAAAAAAAAGAAAGAAAATAGGATTTGGGATCAAGCAAAGGTGTGTGAGAGGCATGGGATCCATGCCAAGGTAGGTGAAGAGTCACAAATAATTTTAAAATTATTTTGTGGAGTTTAAATAAGAGGGGGGCACCTCTTGGGATGAGGTAAAAGGAAAAGAAGAGTGAGAGATGAGTGAGGTGAGGTTGAGATCACACAAAGCCATAAGAGAGGTTGTGGGATCCATTGCTGCAGAACAAAGGAAGAGCCTCAACAAATTAAAGCAGTTTTTCATTGGAGACACAAAGGTAGCGAAACTTCCTTGGAAGAGGCTCCTGAAAGTGGCTCTAAAGAGAAATGGAAGGAAAGAGTGAGGTGGAGGGAGTGGGGTCACCTCAAGGGGTGATGTGGAGGCTAAAAGAAGTGAAAGCTCAAGAGAGGGAGCCTACTCAAGCCACAAAATAATTAAAAGGAAAAACGTGGCCTAGAGGCTGACTTTGAGTGTAAAATGTGGGTAAGGGGTTAGGAATAGGTTGGAAAAGGTTAGGAGGGTTATGTTATGCTTAGGGGTCTCTCTCTAAATATCATTTCACCTTGTCACATCCTCTAACTCATTATTACAATTTTTACGTCATGCCATGTTTAGACTTTAGAAATTAAAATGTTTATTTAAATGTGACACTTGAATTGGAACAAGCCATGGTTAAAGTTGTCAGCCCATTTGAAAACGGTCCATGGATGTAGGGGTGCTATTCCATTTCTTAGAGAGCACAAATACCCCTATCAAAAGTCAAGGATCTAGCTTTTACAATTATTGCTCAAAAATAATTAATTAATTAAATAATTAAACCTCAAACTTAGGGAAATTTAATTAAAATTAATTAATTAAAAAAACGACTTAGACTCGATGAAATTCCACAAAACTCTAAGATGTTTTGCATGGTCATTTTCAATGATTCCCTATAATAGTTGCAAAACATAAGCCCACTGAAGCCTTAGTTCACCACTTTGGAGGAATTATTGCAAGTGTGAAGGGAAAAACTCAAGGAAAATCAATAGTAATTTGAAAAGCCCAGTTGATAACACGAGGATAAAAAACCCTCGGTGAAAGGAACTCTCAGTGAACCGATCCATAATTCAATACGACCCTAGACATGAAGCTCATGCGAGGGCCTATTACATTATTAACCCATGTGAGAGTCTAATTCAGTACAATAATAAGTGTTGGGGCCAAACATTGCCCTTTAGGACCAAAAGTCTTTGACAACGTGACATCGATGCATCTCTTCATGGCACATGGGGTGACCACAATGTTGGAGAGGCGGTCAACATGCATGGGGTTTCTTTATATACAAGGGCTCATATTGTCTCATTTATGGGTGCTTTTGTTGAGGGTGCGCTTACTCTTGAGTTACCAACTATTTAAGTGCCACCCACCAAGCACTGCCATCTCTCAATCCACCTTTCATTATAATTTGCAAATTTGAGGGTCCTCCTTTAAGGGTTTCCAATCTTTAGCATTAATTTGGGGCCAAGGTGAGTACTTTAGTGAAAGTAGAGCTCAAGTTGGACCACGACTTTGATGGTCCTTATTTGTTGTATTTCACTTTCTTTTTTAGCATTAGTTTCTTATTCTTTTATAGGAGTTGCTATCTTCCTTCGAGCCATCAACCCCTCTTCCCATTAAATGAGGTACAAGCCCTTCTTGGAGTGCGATGCTTTCGAAACCCAAAAGATGAGTAAACAAAAGGCAATGAGTGTGGAAAATGATAAGTATGAACATGAGTAGTATGTTGACTCTTTAAGGAGACCCACAATAGCAACCCTATCCCCAAGGTCCCTTACTTGCAGGACTGACTATGTCAACCACCAAGGTGAAATAAGGCAAAGGCATAATTTCCAAAGCAAACGTTTTGAAAATCAAGAAAGGACCCTTTGCAACATGTTCAAATGCCCGTTTATTAGAATGACACTTACCACAACATTGGACTCATTAACTCATGAAGCAAGACTTAGCCACTCACATGAGCCATGCACCGATTGTGGTGGATGTTGTTGCCATCAGTTAGATGGTGATGTGTGGTGAGTGAAGGGCTCTGCCTATTAATCCACCTCTCGGTACTCCATGCTTGCAACATGAGAGCCTTGAGACATAATCTCCCTATTATCCTAGAAATGAAGTGATAACGGCTCCTACTACGAGGGACTGTATGTGCTCATTTTAGAATACATGAGAACCTCAACATCTCCTGGTAAGACTCGTGCCTACACACACTAAAACAAACAAATGATGGATATCTAGAATTTAAGCGCCTCACCCTTTGTTCATATAATAAAAATTCAAAGCTTCAAACTAATCTTTAAAAGAAAATTTTGCATTTTTCAAGAAATTCAAAACTAGCATGGCAGATAAATAATAGTAGTCATAGGTGTGCAATGAATGTGCAAGTAGAGAAAATGAAAATGAGATATGACATGCAAAACAAGTAAATGCAACTAAGCTATCATGAACGAGCAAATGCAAATTAGGAAGCAAGATGCCCTACCTACCTACTTATCTGGGGCCCATGGCCCATGGAGGTTAGGTCCTAAGGCTATCAAGTGAAATCATACAATAATGTAACCCGGTTGCTAATTATCTCATCAAGGAATTTTCTCCCCTATGTTTAATCATGTACTGCAACAAAGATAAGTTAAGGGCCAAGGCACATAATAATCATGAATATGAGTAAGCATGTAATGAATCATAAGAAACAACTCATGGAGGTGAGTGGGAGGGAGAAAATCTATTTGGAAAAAGGACAACCACAAGTTTGATCCACCCATCTCTAAACATGGCTACCACGTATAGATGACGACTCATCTTCATCCCCATTAGCATGATCACTGCTTTCTAAAGACCGAGAGGAGATGAGAGAACCCAAGAAGACCTTATGTTTTCCTAGAGAAGATTAAATGGGAGTAGGGCATTACCTCATTGTTGATGAATCTTTGACTATAGGAGACATCCTCCAACTTACAAACTGTGAGATGTGGAACATAACTGACTATGTGAAGCCTTTCTCTCAACTTACAAACATAAGAGAAATCCCCTAAGAAAGGGTTTGTGGTTCAGCTGGGGCGAGCTAGGAACGTGAGATGACCTCCTCTCCATGGCGTGAGAGAGAAAGAACTCCGAGATGATTATCCCAGGACGGAAAAACAATGCACGTTTGGGTTAGGGAATGGTTTTGTTGAGCTGGTAGCATTGAAGCTTACAAAAAGCTGGAAAGCTTTATCATCCCATGTGAACATAAATGAAGATGATAGCCATTGGTCTCCTCTGACATGATGTGAAGACTCTAGATGATTCTCCTGTTGTTGGTGGCAGGTGGAAGCAGTCTGGCCAGAGAGTGGGCGTGCACAATGGGCAGGCACATGTGAACGTGTGAAGGTCTGGTTCATTTGTTTAATGCAGTGAATCAGAGTCATAGCATCCCTATGGATGTACCCCTAGTGGATAACCACTAGTGGGTGTATGCTCCAATTATTTATGTCATATTGTTCAAGAGTCAAACTACCTGTAACCCTAGTTATTATGTAAAGGTTATAGGTTGGCCCTATGTTAATATGATTGATATAAACAAGATAATTAATAATGTGAATATTAATTATAATAATATTTGACTTAGAGATTTTGTTGTTTGTAATAGACGCCCTTGTTAATGGGTCAAAGTCTAATATAAGTACAAGATGATTCTCCATTGTAGAATCATATCCTTCCTGTGTGTTTTGGAAATTTCAGCAAGTACTTCTCTTTGCTTGAGTTCGCACCTCTCTTGGGCACTAGTCTTCTAGGTTAAGCACCCTCTTATTATTGTGCTACAGTCATTCTTAGTGGTGAGTTGCTTTCTCTTGAAGAATATAGCAGAAGATTTGGCTGGGTTTTCTCCTGTATTGGGTTTCCCGGATATATCTTGTGTTCTTGTGCATGGTGTTTCTTCTTGTGATCTTGGTTCTTTGCAACATTCTTGTTTATGTTTAAGACATGATGAAGTTGAAATGAACTACATGCTTAAGCAAATCAACATGGTATTAGAGCGTGGGTCTTGAAGATCCCATTGCAAGCCTTCTCTAGATCTTTTACTCTCTCATTTTACCGGAAGCCGTACGACCTTCCTAGGGTTTCTAGAAATCTGTCGACCTCCACCCGGAGAAGTTTCACCACCTCAAAACTTGGGCCTTGGTGAAAAGGCTTGAAGGAGTGTACGGCGTCCTTTAGCGTACCTCCAACAAGTCTCAAAACTAAATTCCAGGCATTTTAAAATTTTTGACCCTAAGAGCTTCTAGGGTTTTGTCAAAATTCTGTAGAAAATTTTTGAATCATATTTCTGAGAATTTCTTGAAGAAGATATATCATATTTAAAAAGGCTTATTGTTGGCGGTCATAAGCTGATAAAAACTAAAAGTGCTAGCCTAGCCTAGCCCGGGTTTAGGTTTCTAGCCGAATGACAAAGGGTTTGTGAAGATGAGCAATTTCATGATGGGAAGCAAGCTCAGTACAAGACTCCAAAGCAATGAAGAGACATGTATCTCCAACACTCGGGTATGGTTTCAAGTAGAAATACTTGTGAAACAATTGACGGGTTGTGCTTCCGGGCACATGATCGATTGATAGAAATCATTTGAAACACTTCATTGAGAGACACATCTACATGTGTTGTCCTTGGAGATTGATGCTAGATATAACGATGATGAGAGAGGAGTTGGAACCTCCACCTTCCAACTAGATTGAGATATATAGCTTCAACTAAATGAAGTACTATATGGGAATGAGACAAACCTTGTCCTATTTCAGCTCTTGAACCAAAGGTTACAAAATTACTTTCTCAGAAGGAAGATTTCTTACATGGCACAAAGACTCTCATATCGGCTCTTCCAAAGTAATCAAACGTCCCGAGAGATAACAACATAGGTTGACCATCAAACCGGTTCAAGCCTTACTACATGACACAATCAGTCTAAGTGAGTTATGCCTCATAGAAGACTTGCTCGCATTCATTATAGAAGCTCTTCAACAGGAAAATGGTAATAGGTGTACCAGAGATCCAGATCCAACATTAAGGCGTTTGCAAAGGTTGTGCCCTTGGTAAAATGTTAAAGGATCCTTTCAGCTGATGACCTTGAGATCAAAGGAAATCTTGGACTTGATTCATTAGGATGTCTGTAGAATGACCAGGCATTTGCATCCTTAAATAGGTAATTGTACTATGTACTCTTCATAGAATTACCCTCGGAAAACTTGGATCTACTTCTGAAGAACAAAGGATGGAGTCCTTGCCAAATTCAAAGAATTCAGCTCGGGTTGAAACTTGGCCAGGAAGAAAAATCAGAAGTATTGAGTTAGACAATGGGAGGAGAGCCACCACCTCAAGAATTCATCAATTTTTTGTATTGAAGCAAGAATCAACAAGGAGTTCACAATTCCTTACAACCATCAAATGGGGTTTTGAGGAGGAAGAACAGAACCATCTTTGAAGCAACTAAGGCAATGATACATGATCGGAGTCTACATATGACTCTATGAAATGTATGAAGCTGCGGTATATTCCGTCATAGCCCTCTTCGGATCACGAAGAACATTACTCTGAAGATTCACCAAAGTGAATCTTGAGATCGAACACTTCAAAATATTTGGATGTCGATTGTACCTTCATGTACTTAAAGAAAGAGATCCAAACTAGAACCTTAGGAAGAAAGGGTACATTTGTAGGATGGGTAGATCAAAAGCATCCCGAATCTACATCCCAGGACAAAGACAAAATTGAAGTAAGCAAAGATGTTACTTTTGAAGAGAAGTAGCCTTCCAGATCGAGGAGAATCTCGGATGGAAATAGATGGTGAAACAATACCTCTTCTCATTCTTGATTCGAGGAGGAGACAAATATTCTTCAGATGGAGCCAACAGCACAGTTGATCCGGTTCCTCTGGTGGTCCGGTTGCCCCAAGTAATATACCAAGAGACATCACTATTGGAAATAAAATACCTGCTTGGGCACGTCAAGCGTTAGAAGAAGTAGAAGGGCATAAAGCCCCACAATGAGCAACCAGAGAAAGCAAGAGCCCTAAGAGATTCTCTAGCTACCTTTCAGCCAAATGACCCACATTATTGATTGAGAGACGACTTGTCATGGAGAAGCTTTAGGTGAACAAAGTATGGTAGGATGCCATGAGTGAAGAATATCAATCTATACTAAAGAATGATGTATGGGATGTTGTCCCAAAACCAGAGGGAAAGTCAAAATTAGTAACTTCCAAATAGATTTACAAAATCAAACATGCTTTCTTGATAGAGCATTGGAAAATATAAAGAAAAACAAGATTAAATTGGCGGAGGGTTCTCACAATAGAAATTGACTATGATGAGACTTTGCACCAATAGCGAGATATACCTCCATTCGATCCTTCATTGCACTAAATTTGCTTCCATGGGGAGTGGAAGCTACATGAGATATGGATATAAAGACAACTTTTCTCAATGGAGAAATTGAGGGAAAAGTCTATATTGAGAGCGGCCAGGAAAAGGTTTACGTTATACACCTGAAAAATCTCATGTTCTTGATTAAACCACAATACGGTCTACGCTCGGCCGCGATGCTTGGTATGAGAAAATGGATAGTTTCTTGATGAGTTTGGGTTTTAACAAAAGCTCGGCCGACCCAAACTTATATTATAGCATTAATGGAAATGAATGCTTGATTTTAGTTCTATATGTGGATGATCTTTTCATCACCCCATTTCCGGAAAAGACTCATTTCGCTGAGATACAAAAAGCAAGCATTGAATTCTAAATTTGAAATGAAGGGTTTGGGCCAAATGCATTATTTCTTAGGACTAGAAGTATAAGCGAGGAGAATCGAGCCAGATTTTTCTAAGTCAAAGGAAAAGAAATATACCTTGGAGATTAGAAAAGATTCAAATGTGATTTGTAAATCCATACCAACTCCAATGGTAATGGACTTAAAGAGGATGAATGCCACTGATTCAGGAGACATAGATCCACATTTATATTGGCGACAGTGGATCCTTGATGTATCTGGTTAACACTTAGGAGGACATTTGCTATGCGATAGAAATGTGCCAGCGGTTTATGGAGCCAACCAAAACAGGGCATTGGACGGTTTGCAAAACATGTTTTGAGATATTAAAAGGCACAATTGGTTATGGCCTAAGATATGCAACAAATGTGGACCTAAGCATGGAAGGGTCTGTTGATGCACGGTAGGCGAGGGAAGTCACGGTAAAGCCCGGAAAAATCACCTCTGGTAACTACTTCACCCTAGGTTCAACCATGGTTTCACAGTGCAATGAGAAAATAAAATTTTGTGGCTTTGAGTACAACAAAGGCAAAATACATTGCACTAAGCGTGGCAGTTATTAAAGGCGTAGCCAAGCCGAAAACTCTTGACGGACTTGTTCGATCATGAGATGGGTTGACTATCATTCATTAATGACAACCGGTATGTGAAATACTCGAGAACGACTATTCATTGTGACAAATCAAAACATATTGAAATCAAGTACCACTATGCTCCAGAGAGACATGAAGATGCGAGGAGGAAGACAGTTCATGTTTAGTATCTTTCCACTCATGAACAAATTGATGATATCTTCACTAAACCACTTGCCAAAGGGCAAAGAAGTTAGTATTTCGAAATTTGGCTTGGCGATGGAAGAGAATACCTCCTAGGCTGAGGAAAGTGTTGATAGATGCAACTATAAGGAGACATCCTCCGACTTACATAGCGGAGAAAGACCATAGAAGGTTTCCATGGTTCGGTTGAGGGCCGAGCTAGAGCGTAGAGATGACCTCCTCCATGGCGTGAGAGAGAACTCCAGATGATTATCAGGATGAAAAGTGATCTGTTGAGTTAGGATGTGCATGATGTTGAGCACAAGGTGAACATGTAAAACCCCAAAGTTTTGGGTGCATCGTCATGTGAAATAGAAGATGATGTGATAGCTCCCTCACGAGCAGCGAGTTGGCGAAGACTCCGATGATTCTCATTGGTGGCAATGGGAAGCGGTCACGTAGAGAGTGGGCGTGCACGTGGGCGAGAACATGTGAACGTGTGTAGATCTTGTTCTTCTTTGTAATGCAGTGAATTAGAGCTACGGCATCCTTATGGATGTGCCCCTAGTGGATGAGCACTAGTGGGTGTATCGGATCCTGCTCTCTTGTTGTTCAAAATTCCGGACCTACCTATAACCCTAGTTATTATGTAAAAGGAACAGGTTGGCCCTATGTTAATATGATTAATATAAACAAGATAATTAATAATGTGAATGTGAATTATAATAATATTTGACTTAGAGAGGTGCATTACTGTTGTGCCAATAGAGGCCCTTGTTAATTGGTCAAAGTCTAATAAGTAGGAGATGAGGTCGGCCCTGTTGTGCCAATAGACGCCCTTGTTAATTGGTCAAAGTCTAATATAAGTAGGAGATGATTCTCCATTGTAGAATCATATTCTTCTTGTGTGTTTTGGAAATTTCAGCAAGTACTTCTCTTTGGCAAAGGTGCGCACCTCTCTTGGGTGCTAGTCTTCTAGGGCTTAAGCACCCTCTTGTGTGCTAAGTCATTCTTGGTGGTGAAAGGTCTTTCTCTTGAAGAATATAAAAAAGGATTTGGCTGGGTTTTTCTCCCTTGTTTGATAAGGGTTTCCCAGGATATATCTTGTGTTCTTGTGCATGGTGTTTCTTCTTGTGATCTTGGTTGCTGCAACATTCTTGTTTATGGTTAAGACACGATGAAGTTGAAATGAACTACATGCTTAACCTAGCTTATGGAAAATCAACACTCATGTCTAAAGAAAAACTCTTTTCCCACACTTAGAATATGTTGCTTCTTTATTTGCAAATCCCTGCCCAAAGCCCCAAGATGAAAACACTACTGCTCTGTGACGAGTCTTTGACTGCTCTGGGATGGCCACGACCTTATATCCATCAAGGTTTGAGCACAGAGAAGGTTGAAAATGTTCTCCATTCAACAAATCTGAGCACTCAAAAGAATAAGCATCACAACTATCAAGGTATGGCTGGAAATAGTCATGAGTATGCAGGAGCAAGTCATCCTTTGGTGGATGAAAAAGGTCTGTGATCATATCATCATTTGGATGCCAAGTATATGGATCACCCACTTGTGAAAAGCAATCCTCTGAAGGAAAGATTTGTGCATTCTTTATCTGAAAGGTGCCCTCGATGTCGAAGATGGGATCTCCATCAATAATGAAACAACCCACGTCCCATCGACACGTCCTGATATGTATAAAGGTGTCTATATGCTCATCAACCACCTCCAAGGGTTCCTTCATAAGACCATCTGTATGACTGAAATTGACCATCTCTTTGTCTTCATATGCAGGAAGAATAGAGGCTAGGGCGGCTTCAACTAGATCTTCAACACGATGCACTTCATGGAAGTCTTCTTCATCAACGGATTCTTCATCATTGAGATTAATTGCTTCTTCAACTTCATGTGTAGGAGGAAGGAAAGACTAGAAAACCTCACCTTCATCAAGTGGGAGAAAGGATACTGATGTCTCATCCGGGTTCTCAACATGTTGTGATTCACCAGAAACTTCTTCTTCTTGGTAGCTTTCATCGTGGACCTGTTGTCTGAGGAAATGTTTATCTTGATCTTCAATGAGTTTCGAGACTTCTTTAGGCATCAAGAATGATCGATCCTGAGATGGAAGGCCTTCCTGGTAACCGTATCTCTTTGTCACAGTGTCACATAGTGACTTTACTCAAAAATAGGCAATGGAAACCTCCCATGCCATGTTTAGTGTAGGCTTCCTCTCATAATTTTGTAAGATAACGTTGTATTCTTCTTTTCTTTGCACGCAGAATTTGATCAGGAAGTCTTTATTATGGCAGTGCTCAAGTAATTGTTTATAAAACTCATTGTCTTCTTGTATGTTTTCCTTGAGGCACTCGAACTTTTTTCATTACTATCATCCTCAGCCTCCTTTTCCCCAATTGTGTTCTCAATAGGCTTTGGAAGAAGCGTTTCCTTCAGACCTTCAATAGGATTCAAAGGAAACAAGTGTTCTAGGAATGAATCCTCTCACATAGGCTGTCTTTTATAACCTTGAGTTTACTCTAAATCCAAAACCCTAGATCTCCAAAGTGATCAATGGCTTAGATTATATCTCACCATCACTTCAGATCTAATGGATAGGATTTAATTTAACTCACTAATGCTAAATACTTAGGCATTTGACTTAAATTAACTCCATTAATTACAAAAGTACATTCACTTTAATAATAACTTTATTAAAGTGAATCTCCCAAGTCTTTAGAGGCATTAAGGATGACTCCCATGTGTTAGACACAAACCAATGTGGAAGTACTTGTCCGATGCTACATACATCAACCTAACCTCAAAGATGTGTAAAATTTAAATAGACCCTCCAAGTGGCATGTGTGGCTCCAAGTCATCCATAGACAAAGGTAGGTGTAGTGGATCTCAAGATAGGAGGTTGAGAATCATCAAATAAACACCATAGATTAAGTGTCAAGTCATCAAAACTCAACAACCTCCACATGCATGTAACAACCCCTATCCAATGACCTCGATCCATGCACAATGCCTCCACATGTGTGCAAACAATGGAGCACTCCATATGAATGAGGTGCCAAGTCATCAAAAGGTGTTATGTCAACCTCAAAACATAAGAATGATGCCAAGTGCTCTAGTAGTGGAGTCATCTATGCAACAAGGAGTGGGTTGGCCCCTCCAAGAGATCAAGTGTCTACTATGTAAAATATCCTCACATGTCCTTAATAGACACCTAAAACCTCAAAAGGCCCTTACCCAAAGGTGCCATGTCAATTGTCATCATCCATGTGTTGAAAACACCTTGTATGCCGTAATGAGTACTGGAAACTCATGAAAGAGTGGATGGCTCACTAAGATCAAGTGTCTATCCTGTTAGATATCCTCATGTGACCATAATAGACACAATAAACGCTAGAGTGCTTTGTCCAAGAATTATGACCCATCAACCATGTTCAAATTAGCCTTGAAACCCTAGGATGCCGAGAAATATGCCAAGGAGGTGAGCGCTCCACTAGATTAGATGTCGTTGTAGAAACATAATAGACACTAAATTTGCTTGGGTGCTCCATCACAAGACTCGAGTAGCATATGGCCACCAAAATCCTCATCAATCCCCCCAGGGTGCTCCAAAGTGTGACAAAGAAGAGAGCACTCTAGCAAAAGAGTTGTCTTATTGGATGATCATCATCATGAAAGTGCAATAGACCTGAAAAATACTAAAGCGCTCCTCTAGAAGAGCTCCATGTCAATACCTCATCACAAACCGTAAGTGCTTTGAAGAATGGTCAAGGAGATGAGCGTTCCACAAGGTAAGTTGTTTAGCTTGTTAAGTATGATCAATGAAGTACAATAGGCATGAGAGAAGCTAGAATGCTCCTCTACAAGCATGTCACCATCAAGACCCTGATCAAACCCCTCGGGGGTGCTGCAAACAAGGCAAAGAGATGAGAGATCTGCATAAGGGTTTGTCTATCATAATAAATGAATAGACATGTAAGATAGTAGAGCGCTCTTCTACCATAGCCACATCATGTCAAATTCTGAAACCTCCATTCAAGCATGAAAGAAGTATCACCATGAAGCAATGAACTAACATCCATCATCTAATGAGCTGAATCAAGGCATGAAGATAACTAACATCATGAACATCATCACCATCCAGCAATACCAGGGAGTATGTAATCATGAAGAATGCAACACCAATCAACCATATCATCATCAAGGAGAATCACTATGCTCACCCATCCTCGAACAACATCACGGAAGATCACTCATCAAAGAAGGACTATCCTCAAGCAAAAATAAGTGTGTGTAGCTGTAGTCCACTGGCATCCCTGCAAGTTACCTCTGCAATATGTGATTACCACTTGTTAATGTTTATGCCATTATTATAGTTCTTTGCATTTCATTAGATAAGAGCATAATAAGAACAAGATCACTGAGAAATACACATTCACAAGAGACACAACATTTATCCTGGGAAACCCTCTAGGGGAAGAAAACCCAGC
>SNQJ01S0039196.1:0-16473 GCA_010110895.2 Picea sitchensis
AACTCTATATGGGCTTGGATGATCAGTCGTCTCCAGCTCCAACTTCTCTACCATCTCTGTAGAAATGAGATTATCCATGCTACCACTGTCTACAATGACCTTGAATACCCTATCCTTGGTCTTGCAAGAAGTCCTAAAATGTTTGGTCCTTTCGAATGAACTCTCCACCTCCTTCTCTGGTGTTAAAATGACTTTTCACATCATGAGCGATCTTCCGCCTTCAACATCTTCTGCCTCAACATCCCGCCTCTATGCTTCAGTGATGTGAACTTCTCCAATGTCCTTCTTTTTATCTAAACACTCATAAGACTTGTGCCCATTCTTCTCACATGTGAAGCATGTAATTACTCCACCTCTTCCTCTTCCTCTACCTCTAGTACAAGGAAAAGTGTTATTGTCAGCATAATCTCCTCTCTGCTCATTATGTTGTCCTCTCAGTTCAACATATGGCTCTCTCTATGAGGTTCCACCTCTCTCTGTTCATTTGCATTTAGGCTCAGACCCGAACTTCCAATCCTCCTTGGGCTTTTGATATTTATCCTAGGCAACTGGTTTGCCTCTGGGTTGACTTCTGCCTCGGCCCCTCTGACTCTGCTTTTGGCTCAGCTTCTCTTCCACTTTCAGAGCCATCTGATAAGCATCTTCCACCGTTCGGATGGATACCATGATCATCTCATCCTGGATATCATATCTCAGGCCATTCATGTATCTGGCAACTTTCTCATCATCGCTCTCCCGATGACCTACCCTGATGTTCAGTTTATAGAATTCCTTAGTGTATTCTTTCACTGTCATCAACTTCTGTCTCAGGTTCTACATCCTCCTGAACAGAGTAATTTGGTAATCCCTGGGGATGAATTTCTCTTTCATCTTCACGATCATTCTGTCCCAGCTCTTGATATTTTGCTTTCCCTTGCAGCGTCTGTCCGCTTGTAGTTCATCCCACCACAAGGCTGTATGTCCTTTCAACCTCGTGACAACATGCTTGACTTTCTTGTCCTCTTCGACATCTTCATAGTCGAAGTATGTATCCAGAGCTCTAATCCAGTCTAGAAGCTCCTCTGCCTCCAAGTTCCCCTCGTACACTGGGATGTCCATCTTTGCTCTTGCACCCACCCTGGAAATAGCTTTGATCAAACATTCATTTGATGCATCTTCGACTACAACTTCTTCTTCTCATTCAACCTCAATCTTACTTTCGGAATCACTGAGATCCCCTGCACTAGCTGTGAATGTTTGCGCTGTCTCCATGTCTTCGAGTCTTGCTCGGAGATCACGCATTTGTCTCTCCATGACTGGATCAGTCATCTGCCTGCCTCTTCTTCTCGACATTTCCCTATCCTCTGGTGGATCGGGTGTTTGCATGTCCCTTCTCCTTGGCGGCATGGTGAATTCTCTTCTCTGCTATAGAAAGAAAAGAATCTTTCTGTGCTCTGATACCAAACTGACGCAGTCGCGCTCGCAAGCACGCCCGCTCAAAGGATCTTCTCTTTTCCCTTGGCCCAAAGAACTCTAATGCTCTTCTATTTCCCTATCGAAAAATCTGCACCCACAGAAATCTTCGTGGGATCCCCCTTCTTTACAAATCGGGAGATCGGAACTTGCGACTTCGCAGATCCAATGGTTGAGCGTAAGTCTCTCGAACCCCCAAGACCCGAGAACCAGTCAACGCTGATCTTTTCCTATCGGGACTTCCTCTATCACGATTTCGGCACTCGTGATGTCAAACCACTCATATCCCCGACTCCCGATACCTGATACACTGAAACTCTAACACACGTGCGAGTTTGACTATTCAACGGTCTTTCACCTCATCAACATTTTGGAGATCGCAATATCATGAATCCTGTTGTGGTTGTTTCAGAACTTCTCGCTGCGAAACCCCGATATGAAGTGCCACATGTCCACGTCACCAACTCCTGTGGCCCCACACTATCTATGTAGCCATCAGGATATCGCGTATCGCTATTTCGCGATTCCCGTTGCAACACTACGGAGTTTCAACCTACGAAAACCCGATATGCGATTTCACGTGTAGATCCTACAACCCTTATGGCTCAGATAAATGGTCCTGCCCCTCTTGAGATTTTAACCTCTCGGGAATACCTGCAGTGTCTCCCCTGCTTCTCGGCTAGATCTGAGGGTTCACAAGATATCGCGAATCCTCCTCGGAGAATACCAACCATCCGTCTGTCTTTTACGATTTCTACGAAATGACTAAGTGTTCATCCGATGAACTGGTTCACCTGCACGCAAACTTACGGTGCTTGCTTGAATGCTCCACGGCTCAAACTCCCTGTGCTTCTCTTTGATGGTTACTCGAAGGTCCTATGCCTCCTGAGCTTTTCCAATGCTGAATCCTTCAGAGAAACTTTCACGCACTCCTTGCGGCAGACATTCAACCACTTTCAAGTGTTGAATTTCCTTCGACTCTGCGCACACCTGCAGCAGCAGTCTCTCGACAGTTCACTGAGGTTCGCAACCCTAAAGTTTCACCTAGCCTATGCACTCCTTGCACGGCTCCTGTGCTCAACTGCACTCCTGAGATGAATGAGAACAAAAGCAACCCTATCTGAACCCTTTGTCAACGCACTCCTTGCGGACACTTAAACTGCACTCCTTGCAGGAATCCTCTGGCTCAAAAAGAGAAACAATTGAAACTCATTCCTTTTTCCTCTCAGACTTCAAACTCAAAACATTAAATCATACACACAGCATGTAAAACAAATGTATAACAGGAAGCAAACATTCATGAGCATATCATTCAACATCAATACACAGAGAACAAACACAAAACCATGAATTTGAATCAATCTCTTTCTATTAATCCAAATATCAATACATGGGTGTTCTTACACAGCTCTCTGCTTCTCCTATGCTCTTTTTCTTCTAACTCTGATAATGTTACAATGCACAATGAGGGTGTCTATATCCCGTTTCCCTCTTGCGCTCTCAAGCAGTCTAATCTAGAATTAAATTCTATCTACTTTACATTAACTATCTTAAATGCCTCCTACCTACTAAGGATGAGAGTTAAAGGCTCAAGGTCCGATTACATCATACAAGTGCGCTTCATCTTAATAGTTCATTTAAGATCGCCCAACAACTTCCAAGGTGATTTTCAAAATTTGTGCTGGTGCTTGTCCAGCTGTCCTTCGCTTCTGCGCTGGCTCGCTTGATGTGTTGGCGATGCTCCTGCATAACAAATTCATAATCAAAGCATCCTCAACTGATGCATGGACCTCCTCTTAGACTCCCTGCTGAATGCTCTCGATAAAATTCATTGTTTGAGCTGCGGACAAAGGTTTGTCTTCACCTACAACACCAATGGGCACGCCCGATTTTTCCAAACTTCTAGCTTTTCTCTCTTTTTGCATATTAGGAACCAACTTCATATTTTTTCAGTTTTGTTAAATTCTCAGGTCTATGGCAAGAACCATCGTAAACACATTTTCTGGTTAAACGCATGATACTAGCCACGTCATATGTGTGGAGCATGACACTTGTAAAGTTATATTTTAGAATTTTAATTATGGTCTCCAAGTTTTTTCTGAAAACAACCACATTTAAGTAAAAAGTGATTAATATATGTGTCATATAAAAATTGTGAACACTCCACCCATTATATACAATTGAAATCCCTAATAATAGGTTGAATGTCCACTCTAAATATTGGACTTTTCAAAACATTATACACAGTTTTTATTCAAAAACTATCTAGGATTAAGGAAGATGTATGAAGTCTTAACTAAATGTATTATGTATTAAGGAAGATGCCACAATACAAAAAAAAATTAAAATAACTTTCAAAAAACCCCAAATTTAGATGTATGAAGTCTTAACTAAATGTATTATGTATTGTTGAAATGGAGAGAAAACATTGATGCCACAATAAAAAGAAAAATTAAAATAACTTCAAAAAAACCCCAAATTTCTCGACGATTTCGTCTGGTAAAATAATCACTTCAACCGGGCACCACTGATCAGAATCGACAAAAACTTTAAAATAATGCAGAAAACCCCAAATTTCGCAACGAGTTCATCTGGAAAAACAGTCACGTCAACCAGACACCTCATAGATAAACCTCATAGATAATCCATGCAAACAGAGACAAAATTTAAAGCCTGTAATGTCCATGGATGACGATTTCAAGTGACAATGAATTTGTTTGCAACGAAAGTTTTGTCCTCTAATGCAAAACCTTCTATCTAACTTTCACCCAATTTGAACGATCTTTAAAACAGCGAGCCAAGGCGTGCAGTGCGTGCTCCACGTGGTGGCCTTGTCTAAATTTGGGCCGTCCATGTACACCTTTTCCGAGTGGCGTAAGGGAAACATCAAGCTAAAGGAAGTGGACTGTCGGATCTGCTTCGTATTCAATTTACTTCTATTCTTATATGTTATATTTTGAAATTTAATACTGACATATATTATTAGATTTTGATAATATATCACAATAATTTCTCATTATATAGATTCATTTTGGTATCTATGTCTAACAACATAATCTGTACATTTTCATGGTATCTATGTCTAACAAAATAATCTGTACATTTTCAAGTTACGATTTTTATTCTCGTCAATGTTGATTTTTAATGTGTTATTGCAGTAGTGTGTGTTAAATTTAGGTTGTTATTGTACATTGTTACAAAATACGATACCAAAGGTTACAAACAGTTAAAATGGCAGTCATGAAATCCAGAAGATAAGAAAACACTAAATGCTATTGAATTGTTTTATCCACAATTCCTAATCTAGTGATGTCACATAATAAAAATGGTTTAAGAATAGTTTTTGATCGGAGGTAAATTATCCCCTACAAATTCATTCATGCATTCTATTAATTTATGATGGATGACATTATAAAATATAATAAAAAAAATATCTTTTATCTTGTAAAATTTATTTCATATTTCTCTTGTACAAATTCATTTATGCATTTTATTAATTTATGATGGATGACCCCCCGGATGGGATGCCACGTCGTATAGGCAGGACGAGTGGCAACAGGTCGGGCAACGCCATAAAGAATGGCCACCGCCTCCCATCTCCTCACCATTAAAGATGGGAGGGCGCCTGAGCAGACATAACCAGCTGACGAGTCCTCTCAAGCGCGTGAAGAGAACGACACACCAGAGCATTAAGCACTTAGCCTTAATGGTTGGAACTATCACAATCACATTCACCCTTATCAGCTGCTTGGATGGTTATGCGATGCATTTGCAAATTTGACCTGTGGAGTGTTGGAGCAGGAACAACCTTCCCATCAATATCTCGACCATAGCTCGGCTCCTCCACATGCCAAGAGCATGAGGACAGCCTCGCAGAGGCACGACGTGGTATGCCTATGACTCTCGTAGGAAGCTACAGAAGAAATTTGAACGAGCGTTGGTTCTAGCATCTGCTCAGACAACTAGGAAACATGGGAGACCTAGAAATCCACCCATGGCGTACGTGGAGGAGATTGCTCCAGATGAACCCATCCAGGATTGTCCAGAACATATCCTTTTCACCATCCCGGACAATTGGGATCCCCCCACGGTTTTTGGGAACGAGACCAATCTTCCAGCTCTAGGAACCTCTCACAGTCGCAGGGAAGATGAACAGGCAGAGGACTTCACAATTTGCTACATCAAGGAAGAATTGTTGGGTAGCACTAACGAGAAGGCTAACCCAACAAGCAGAGCATCTCCAGGGGAAGAAAATCAACAGAATAGCCAGCCAACAAGCCAACTTAGCAGAGCAAATGCAGAAACGAAGGGGACTCATGCTCAAAGGAAAACTCTCCTCTCCACTGTTCAGAAGGAATGAGAGGACCAGCCTCCACACATCAATTCGGGCTATCTTGAGTTACTCTTCGAAACGCAAAGCTTGGTGGACGACCAAATATTCAGAGCCATTCAAATCAGCCATCGCCTCGATATGATGTATGTAGCACACTCCAGAGAATCCCCACGCCGACAGTACCCTACGTGCGTGCAAGCCTATGTGATTCCAGTAGGATGGCGAAAGAAAGGTGACGTTGACAACAGGACTGGTTAAAAGGTCATGTGAATGTCTATAATTTGCAATTTTCTCTTGTTTCAAACCAGAATTGTAGATCATAGCAATGCTATCTGTAGGATGTTAGAGACTGGTCTGAATCCATTGTGGTTGTGTGTCCTAGTTTCCTCCGGGCAGGATGACAGCCTGGTAAACTTTTGTTTGTTTGAAAACATGTGGCATCATAAGGCCAACTGTCTCGGTTTCCTTTTTGTAGGCGGGACAGTTGGCATAGAAACAAGACTCTGTATATATGCAATAGTAATATAAACAAGATCCTCCCTTTTTTACTTAAAAACAATAAAATTATGATGGATGACATTATAAAATATAATAAAACAAGATATTTTTATTTTGTACAATCTATTTCATATTTCTCTTGTTGTAAACTAATAACTACTAGTAATACAAATTCATTTATGCATTCTATTAATTTATGATGGATGACATTATAAAATATAATAAAACACGATATTTTTTATTTTGTAAAATCTATTTTATATTTTTCTTGTTGTAAACTAATAATTACTAGTAATAACCATTTTATAAAAGTGGTTGGTATATGATTCCATTTTTTATCTTTCAAAATTAATGATGTCCAGATGTTTATTGAGTTTTTCTATTGATAATTTATTTGAAGAGATCGACCTCATTAGTTTGGAAAGGAAAGGTGAAAAATGATGCCAATGGACATATATCAACCATTTTACCACTTTATAAAGTGGTTGTTGCTAATCATACTTATGTTTATCATCAATAATTTTTAGTCTAAATGAATGATGAATTTCTTGTTTAATTAACTAGGTAGTTGTGTGATTGACAATTTGTAGAACAATCAAGGGAAATCATACTTGTCTTTACCATTCGTTATTTTCTGTCTCATTCGATGATGAATTTCATGTGTAATTAACTTGATCGCGGTGTGATTAGCAGAGAAATCAGTGAAAATGTGAGTAATTAATGTGATCATAACCCAACAAGGTTAGGGATTTTCTTTTAAAACAAAGGTTAGGGTTTGTCGAAGATTATGGTTTATCATGTGTAATCAAGAGATTAGTTCTTCGAGAAAAACTATGAATTCTACACCAGAAGAAGCCCACACACAACTATATAGAATTTGGAGAAACAACATTCTATGAGGCAACACTCACAATCTATATTATTGAATGAGGACTAATTACATCATTATATAGGAAACGACTCTACTTAGTCGGTTACAACAATCCACATAAAACTAAAATCTACATTAAGTGAAGTAGAGTTCAACTATCCAACTATCTCTTGACTAGTAGAGTTCTTCTACGTAACTATCTCTTGCAACTGACTCTTGCTCCATTATTTCCATGTCTCCTCCTTAATGGAGAACATATTGACTTCTACACCTAACATATCCCTAAACAACTCAAACTTAATCTTTCCAAGAGGCTTAGTGAAAATATCAACAACATTTTCACAAGTATTACAATACATAAGAGTTATTTCATTGGACTGCAACTTTTGTCTAACAAAATGATACTGAGCATCAACATGATTTGTTGCATGAAAAATCGGACTATTTGTCATCTTGATTGAAATTTGATTATCACATTTGATCATTGTAGGTTCCTTTTGTTCTTCTCCAACATCTTGAAGAAGTCTTCTCAACCAAACAACTTCACAAGTTGCTGCACACAAGGCTTTATATTCTACTTCAGTAGAAGACACAGATACAATAGGCTTCTTTTTACTACTCCATGAAACAACCCCAGATCCAATGCCAAACGCATATCCAGTGGTTGATCTTCGATCATTCAGATTTCCATCCCTATCAGAATCTAAGTAGCCTGTCAACTCAACATCATATGCATCAATATATTTAATAGCAAAATCAAGTGTTCCTTTTAGATACCTGAGTACCGCCTTTGTTGTATTTCAATGGATTTCTAGAGGTTTCATCATAAAATGGCATAACACAATCATAGCGTATGCAATATCAGGTTTGGTTGTGGTGATATAATTCAAACTACCCACCATATGTCTATACATAGTGCCATTAATCTCCTTCGAACCATCATCACAAGAAAGTTTCACATTCTGTAGCATGGGAACAATAGAAGATTTACACTGATCCATTTTAAATCTCTTAAGTACTTCTCTAACATACTTACTCTGACAAACAAAATTTTGGCATGTATTTCTCCAAATTTCAAGACCTAGGCAGTAATGTAACTCACCAAGATCTTTCATTTCAAAAACTTGTGACAACTTCTCCTTGATTTCATCAATTAATTTCTCCGCATTTCCTATAATTATCAAATCATCAACATATAAGGAAATCAATACCATATACCCCTGCTCATAAAATTTGGTATACAGATTTGGATCACTCTTGCTCCTCATAAAACCTTGTTGAAGAAAGAAAGAGTCTTTCTCATACCATGACCTAGGTGTCTGTTTTACTCCATACAATGCTTTCTATAACTTACACACTAAGTATTCTTGCCCTTGTTCCACAAATCTATCAGGTTGAGTAAGGTAAACCTCCTCCTTTAACTCACCATTCAAAAATGAAGTTTTAACATATAATTTCTGTAGCTTCCAATGGTACTTTGTAGCTAAAGAAATTAACAATCTAATAGTATTCAATTTAGCTACTGGTGCAAATGTTTCAGCATAATCAATACCTTATGTTTGTGAATACCCCTTTGCAACCAATCTAGCCTTATATTTGTCTATACTACCATCTGATTTAAGCTTGGGTTTGTATATCCATTTGCATTCAATGGGATTCTTATGCTTAGGAAATTTAGTCGATTCCCAAGTATTGTTTTTCATTATAGATTCATATTCTTCCTCCATTGCATTTCTCAATTCATCATGTTCATTTGCTTCATTAAAACTCATGGGTTCTATGACATTTGAAATGCTACTCATTAGGGCATAGTCTCTATACCTCTAAAGGAGTCGAACCTGTTGTGAAGATATTCTCAACTGATTATCTTCCTCCCCACATTGTGAAGATCCGTCTTCACCTCTAGGTGAGATATGATTGCTTGAAGTGTCCATATCACTGTCATTAAGTCCTTCCTGTTGTTGTCGCTTCGGTTGTGGTTGTTGCTATGGTGGTTGTTGTTGCTGCTCTTCTTTAACTCCTTCATCAAGAAGTCCATACCATTCCTCATGACTATTGTCGTCATGATTTCCTACTTCCTGCTCATGGAAAAGTAGATCTCTACTGGCAAATACTTTGTGAGTAGAAGGATCAAACAATTTGTATGCTTTAAATTTAGAGCAATGCCCTATGAAAATACATTTAATGGATTTAGCATCCAATTTCTTCCTATTCTCCTTTGGAATATGTGCAAAAACCTTACACCCAAATACTTTCAAATTATGAACTGCAGGTTTGGAACCATGCAAGGCTTCGAAAGGAGTAACATTATCAAGACACCTTGTTGGACTTTTGTTCTTTAAATAAACTGCAGTATTTATGGCTTCAGCCAAAAATGTATTTGAAAGATTCTTACCTTTCATCATGTTGCGTGCACACTCTACCAGAGTTCTGTTTTTCCTTTCAACGACTTTGTTCTTCCATGGAATGTGAGGTACTGTAAACTGTTGTACTATTCCATGATCTTTGCAATATTTGATGAAGTCCCCTGATTTATACCCTCCCCATTGACTTGAACGAAGGATTTTGATGGATTTTCCTATTTTCTTTTCCACCATGGTTTTGAATTCCTTAACGTACTCGAAAACATCATTTTTTCTTATAAGGAAGTAAACCCATGTATATCTCCTGCAATCATCAATAAATAATAGAAAGTAAAATGCACCTCCTAAAGACCTAGTCTGCATAGGCCCACAAACACTAGTATGCACAAGATCTAACACATCTCTCTTTTTCCTATCAGGATTAGAGGGGAATTCATCTATGTGAATCTTTCCTAATGCACATCCATCACAAACAACATTCTCATTCTTTAACATGGGAATTCCTTCAACCATATTCTTTTTCTGTAATAGCAATAAATCAGGATGATTGATGTGGCCATACCTTTGATGCCAAAGACTCTCTGTTGGCATAGTTTCAAAAGTCAGTGCATGATGTGCTTTGATGGTAACATCAAGTTTGTATAGGCCTCCTACTATGAATCATGTTGCAACAATTTTGAATTGGTCCAACAGATCCTTCACTATGTAATAATTCTTGAAGAATTCAACCTTCAAGTTCTAATCTGTAATGGTGGAAACATAGATAAAAATTTTCTTTATCCTTGGCACATACACAACATTGCGAATGTGATGAATAGTACCATTCAACAATGTCATGAGAATGCCTCCATATCCCTTGATCTGATGAACACGGTCATCTCCAAGATATATGCTAGCACCATTCTGTGTTTCTTTAAAATTAGCATACCAATTCTTATTACAAGTCATATGTACTGATGCTCCAGAATCCACAAAGAAGACATCAATATCATCTGTTTCAGCAGATAAAGCAGCATTAGACACAAAAAATCTAAGATCCCGTGAATCAAAATTAAGGGGTTCATCAATATCATCACTAGCAATAAACAATCTGAGATCATGATTTGAAGATTTTTCTGCATACTAACCTGCATGTGTTCTAGGTTTATTCACAGCCTCATTACTCTTCTTCTTATGATAATCTCTAATAATATGTCTAGGTTGACCACAATAAAAACAACTCTTTGACTCAGTCCTGTTAGATTGCATACCTTGATTCGACCTTGGAGATTGTCTTCTATGCGATGAACTACCTCCTTTGCCTCTTTCTCATGATCTCCCTCTCGCAGATCTATTATTTGACCACAATGCCAAATCTTTATTTAGAGGCTTCAGATTCTCACACCTCTCTTCCTCTTTGCGGAAATATTCCTGTCAATTCTTCAAAAGTAGGAGGTTTCTCCCTTTCTGCGAGACCTGTTATGAACATCTGATAATATTCTAGCATACCATTTCAGGTAATAATGACAAGATAATTGTTGGAAACTATTTATCCTATATTTCCTAGCTTGTCTTTTAACTCTTTAATGCGACCCAAAAATGAACTAACATATTCATTTACTTCCATCTTAATGCCTAGCAATTTAGTTTTCAGAAAAAAAATACGATTTGTGTTGCTAGTTTCATACAAGGCTTTAAGCGTTGTCCAGGTTTCAGCAGAAGTGTTAGCTTCTCTAATATGTGGAATTATGCTATCTTTAACAGACATGCAGAACAATACATTTTCCTTGTTTTCACGCTTATCCTAGTTTTGGATCTGTGTTGTTGTTGCACTGACAGCCACATTAGGTTTCTCTTCAGTTCCCTTCGCAATGGTCCAAACACCATAACCCTCCATCAGGGTCTGCATCTTGAATTTCCAGTTAATGAAATTCGAGCCATCTAACTTGTTGCCCTCAATGAGGTAGGTATTTGCCAGAGGATTCGACATCTCTGCTAATGGATCCTTGTATCACCAAACACACTTCAATCCTGAAGGTGATGAATCACCAAGAATACACAAATAACCTCAGCGCACTCTTCCTCACTGGGTGCCTGTGCTGGATTTCTCAGTGCCCAAACTTTTGTTTTTAAAAACAAATGTCCACACAATTTTTTTTTTTACAAATGAACTTTATAAAGTTTATAAAAAATATCCACTTTAATCCACTTTATAAAGTTTATTCCTCACAAAATATTCACTTAATAAAATGTTTATACTTCACATCCACTTTAAATCATAGGCCATCCATTAATAACTCCACGATTTATAAAGTGAAAAAATTTCACTCACCAATTTAAATCGTGGCACCAATATAACCTCACGCTTTAACCTTGCGCTCAAAGCTCATGCAGCAAAAATACCATCCAGTAAAAATGAAAATTTACACTTCATGAAGATTCACGATTTGTGGGTGAATCTCTCTAAAGAACCCATGTGTTTCCGTACCTCATGCTACTATTATAGTGCGGCGAGTCCACACTGGAAATTTTAGGTTTTCAAAAAGTTTGAGTAGTATGTCGTCGCATCCTTCCAGTGAGGGACCTACGGACTTTTAAAAATTGACGCACTTCACTTCCGGCTTTGATATCAATTTAGAATTTAGAAAAACAACATTCTGTGAGGCAACACTTACAATCTATATTATTGAATGAGGACTAATTGCATCATTATATAGGAAACAACTCTACTTAGTCAGTTACAATAAATCACAGAAAACTAGAATCTACATTAAGTGAAATAAAATTCAACTATGCAACTATCTCTTGACTAGTAGAGTTTTTCTAAGTACTATCTCTTACAAATTACTCTTACTCCATTATTTCCAAGTAAACTAACCAATTATATTGATTATACTCCAGTGCAAATCGCCTAAGGTATCTATTCGCCTAAGGTATCTATTGCACAGCTATGAACTCAATAAAGAACAGTATTTACCTATTTTTTATTAAAAAACAAAAATTCCCTCCAATGTACCTAAGCCTTCCATTAAACTGTATAGACAATTTCAAAACCAAAAGCTTCTTGCAGGGAAGATTAAAATAGATGATGTCCCCCCATATATATTCGAAGGATACCTGGCCGAGCCCGCGAATTCATAGCTTGCCCATTGCCCATTATGAAAAATAAATCGCGCCCATCGTGCTATGCTACATCGCCATTTATGGTGTCCCACTCTTCTCGGGTCGCATCTCGTATTTGGATTCAGACCTGCAACTTTTTCATGGCAGTCCGGTTCAAGTTAGAGTGCGTAAGTCATAATCTACTCATGTATTGTTCAGGACTCTCCCGCCATGTTTTGTTTCAGGCTGCTCAGTCACTCACATGAGTAGACTGTTCAACGACAAAATTCATTTTCTAAAAATTATGGGAAAATCCTTGGCTTTTTCTGAGACAAGAAATGGAACACGCGTTGGCAATCGGTTAAATGGATTTTTCTTTGTAATGAACTACATGACGTTTTGGGACCGAAGCCCATGCGCATTATGATTGTTGGCGTTGGTCTTTGTAATAAATTATATGACGTTTAGGACTGAAGCCCATGTGCATTATGATTGTTGGCGTTGGCCTGTGCTTTTTTCTACTCATAGGACGCAGCCCCCAAGTCCCAACGTACTCTTTTCTGACTTACATAAACTGAACTCATTGTCGACGGAAACAAAAAGGCTGGCGACGCCCATACATTGGCTCACTGATTAATGGACCATGTGAGAATGGTCCTGGTCCCATGCGTGCACGAAGTAATTGGATTCTACTCGCCACCTTATCATGCTCATCACTAATTGTTATTCCTAGCTAGTGTAAACTCAAAAAAGGCTAAAGCTTAATCATTAAATGATTATGTTTAGAAGAACATTTTTTTATATTATACTATATTCATTTCAATTTATTTATTGTGATTATGTTTAGAAGAACATTTTTTTATATTATACTATATTCATTTCAATTTATTTATTGTGTAATTGAGAGAAATCAAATTTCTCTAAAATAATTTTTTTCCGAGTTTTTATAATATATTTTCATGTGACATCTAAACTCCACACATGTAAACTCCATCTTCTTCACATTAAATTAAATTAAATTAAATTAAATATAAATATAAATATATATATATATATATATATATATATATATATATATATTTTGTTTTATTTATGATTGACATTTTTTTCATTTTTTTCATTATTAATATAAATAGATTTTTAAATATCACTCAAATCCATGTTAACTCTATATTCCTCACATTAAATTGTAAAAATACCAAAATTTTATTTGCAAAATTCTTAGTTATAATGTTTTTACATTAAATTGTAAAAAATACCAAAAACTTATTTACAAAATTCTTACTTATAATGTTTTGAAAATATTTAACAAGAAACATTTCAAAATATTTATCTTTTATGCTCAATCAAATTAAAATTTGTATTATTTTAATTTTTATATTAAATGAAATTCTAAACTAAATTATTGTAATTTTTAAGTAAATATAAATAGTGTTTTAATTTATTTGACATCATATTATTACTTATCATGCATTCATTTCTATCTTTGTTTGATACATACAACATTTTCGTTTCTCCGCAACTATTTTACATATTTTATAATTTTTTTTATAATTTTATATTGTTTTTGATATTAAATAATAAAATAAATATTTCATAATTTTTTAATAATTTTACATTGTTATTGATATTAAATAATAAAATAAATATATCAACTTTTGTATTTTGTTATTAATTTTTTTTATAAGAAGCATCCATTTTATTTTATAATTTTTATGAAAACGTTTCCAAATAAGTCACTATCATTTAAAATATCATATTTATTAATTATGATTACATAAATTTTAAAAAATATTTTTTTATTTTTTTTATTTTATATATAAAGTATGTAGCAATAATCAAATAAAATTTTGAGGGGCTGCACGAGGGGGAGCGGTTTTCTATGACCCTGACAAAATCCTAGAACTGGTTTATTCTTGGGATTAGGGGAAGACACTAATAACATGACATAAGCTCTGAGTCTCTGGCAAGGCCTCACCTAAGCCTTTGAGCTAGACATCAATGAAATTTCGGTGATAGGAGATTCTCAACTCTTAATCCAAGCCCTTGTCACTAAATCATTACCAAATCAAATGAAACTTCAACAACTACTCAAGAAAATCCAACGACTCTCTAAATCCTTCCGGAAGATTTAGTTTTTCCATGTTCTCCGACATTTAAATGGAGAAGCGGATCAGGCAGATAAAGCTACCATTTCCTTGAGCAAGGGACTAATCTCACTCAATCAGACCCTATCATTCGCCCCAATCCCTTAACGGTCTAAGGTGGGAAGCTCATAGGTGGTCTCATGCTAGGGGGCAACCAGACGATACTCCTCCCCTTGTCTTGATCCATGGCATCACCTTAGCATATGACGTCTCCCTTGCGCAATGATACTTCTCCCTCCAGGTTGCGTCACTTCACACACTCCTACATGAGGTTTCCCTCACACCCCTAAACCAGTCCAGTACCAAGGCCATCTCTCTCCCGCAAGGCGCTCGGGTGAAGTCCCTCTGAATCATGGCTTCACATGCTTGTTCTGCAGTTAAATTAAGGGTGGCAGAAGCTTCTAGCTCAGTCATATCTTCCTTGGGTGAACGTCTATCTTGCTCGGCTCCTTATGCATGGTCCCTTTCCCTTCAAACTCTATTGAATATTCCTCTAGCCCGCTGAATAGCCTCCATCTCTGAGTTTGTTGCTCCACCCTTTCCCGCACCTTCCCTGGAACATGAAATCCGCAAACTGAAGAGGAAACTAAGCGCACACATAAGGTTTCTTCTCTGGATGGATGGGGAAGGCAGCATAAGGTTTGAGATGCTCGAAGAAGACCTAATTCAACTCAAGGAAGAAGTTGTGGAAGCTCTCACACAAACAATGAAACGAGTTAATGAAAGAATTGTGGATTTAGAATCCAGGAAGGAAAAGATGGAGCTTCAAGCCACTAGGACGACTCTCCAACAAGATGCAGAGGTGAAGGTATCATTGAATGAAGGTCCCTCGAAATCGGAGCAGCAAGTATAACTATGCTCCTCTCCTCTCTTGGATCTTTTCGAGTTTTGGTTACTTTGAAGATACATTGTTTGGAGGTTTTTAATTCCATAGGAGTCAAATTTTGGAATCTAAGACATAATGGGTATTTCTGGGCTTTTCTTATAGCGCCTATATATGTAATTTTTGACTTCATGCACAAGATGCATGCCCGAATTATGTAGATGTTTTCACAGTGGTCATACCACTGCTATATTAATATAAACTCCACTTTCTTGTAAAANATATATAAATTTTTTCAAATAGACATGACATGTATTCTCAATCTTAAGGAAACACACCAAAAAAAAAACACTTTTGAGTGAAATTGAGTAGAACTTCAAAAAATCACAAAAAATCAAGTAGAGGCATTGACATTTGTTTTGGGGTAAGATTATGTATGAAAAGCATATCAAAAACCTATTTTTCATCGGGGATTGGGCTTTAATAATCAATATGACGCTAAAATCCTTCTATCTGAGAAATGGAAATTTAATACGGACTAATAAGCGAATTAGAAAAGAAATAGTTCAATTTGAAAGTGTTGATTTCTTAGATATCCCCACTTTACTTTTACCACCAAACTTACCATGTGGCCAACAAGGTTACCCTTCTAGAATGCAACAATTTGAGTTGAAAATTTTGGGAGATATTTTTTCCCATCCCCTAATTATCCATCCATTGTAATGAAGTACTCTTGGATGATAGAAAAATAACAAGCCAACGCACATGGGGTGGTTAGTCACCATACACAATGGCCTAGGAGAAAAGACCCACAATACCCTTGCACACTTGAAGATTAATGTGAGATAAGGAACATCAAATGTTGTAGAGGTTTAATCTTGTTGCAAGTGGGATAACGACTCTCA
>SNQJ01S0039196.1:18446-31295 GCA_010110895.2 Picea sitchensis
TTTTAGGTAGCCTCTTGTCTTCCATGTTGTTTAACTTGTTCTTATACATTAGGTATCTAGTCATAGCCATGCTCTCAATAGGGGAGAGGCTAGTTTCTACGAGGAGGATGGGATAGGGCGTAATTCCTTTAATTTTGAAATTATAGGTTATAAAATTCTTTTGTATTTGCTCTAGATCTTTCTCCAGGATTCACGAGAGATACTACAGCCCCATACTTCACATCCATAAAGAATAACAGGCATAACAAGAGTCTCAAAGAGGAGTTTCTTCTTATCTCAACTCCAAAGTTCAGCTGATTTGCAATTGTTTTCAAGCCCATAATAAGCTTTCCATCCCCCAATAATCCTTTTCTCAATGCTATAATTCAAATTAATCTTGTGGTGAATATCAATTCCAAGATATTTGTATGAATTCACTTCCTCCAAGTTGTTGTTGTCATATACAAAGGTATCATAAGAGATCTTATTGGATTTAATTATAGTTAAAGAAAAAAAAATTCAAATAAATCATTATAATTTACAAAATATTTTTTATTATTTTCATTTACACCATTTTTATAGTTTTTTAATTTAATGAATTATATTAAATTAGGCCGTGGTGAATTAAAAAATTCAAAAGTTTATCTTCATGATGCATGTGATGGTATATTTTTATCATCGAAAAACATTTGTTAGAGTGAAAGTATTTAATATCCTTTTTTCTATTAAAAAAATATGGCGGCTCATTCATTTATTATACTTTACTTTCATTTGTATAAAGGACATCCTTTGTGTTTTTTGTTGGATTAGAAATATATTTGGGATTGTGCGTAGTTCTCATGACAATTATTACGTGTTTTTATAATGGATGATGGGTTACAATTGAATATTATATATATATATATATATATATATATATATATAATAAACATTATTTTTTAAAATTATCAATTATATTTTTCATGATAAGTTGTTATTGGTGTTTTATGTTTAAGATATTCTATGATTCAAAGTATTATAGATTTGTGAATATTTTTTTTGGAATGGAAAGATAAGATCACTCTCAATTATCACTCTTAATTAATAATTTTTAATTTATATATATATATATATAAACTTGAAGTGGGCATAGAAATACTTTCTTAAAATTATATATATATATTTAAATACCACATGTCAAATCCATAATTGTAATGAAAGGAGTCACTAGTATAAAAAATGAATAGACTCCTTAGACCAAGTAAGTATTGCTTCAAACTTGTGTCATAATTTCTATGAATTATTTAAATCTTTAACCATACATTGAAATATATATTTAATGTTTCACTATGTTGGGATAACAAATTAAGGAGAGTTATTTAAACATGTTGTGATTTGAAATTTATGTTGGGGAATAACATGGAACTTATTAGGAAAAATAAAAGATAGTTCTGTAGATAATCGAAGAGGGAATAAAATTTCAAATATTAAGCTGGTGTCTAAAGACACCGTTACGACACTTGCACACAATGCATTGTGATCATAACATCACAATGCATATTGCACATCTTGATATGCATGATATACATGTCATTGTAATGACGCATTCGTTCTGCTATTTATAGATTCAATCTCTAACCACTTTCCTTGTAATTGAGAAGATCTTTCTCACATATAATTGTCGGTTATCAGATTTGACTATGTCAAATATGCACTGTATAGTGTCCTTGAGAAGGATGCTCAACTCGATAGTCCATGCATCCAACTCGTAGTCGATTGGTGGGTTGGTCAATCCACCACCCGAATATTCGCTTGACATGAATGTCGACTACTTGATCGACTAATGTAGATATTTGGTTGATTTTCAGACCAACTGAATTGAGGATAAGTGTGATGAACCATTAGTGCTTGATGTTCCAACACCCCCCATAAACACACATATTTGAATATTTATGAGGTAAAATTATGTCATCATGAAAAACCCACATAATTTCATCTTCCTCAAACCCAAGCATCATACAAATATTGATAAATCCATCTTCATATAAGCATTTGGTGAAGATATCAACAACCTGATCATTTTTTTTTAAATATTCAATAGAGACAATGTTCTCATGAACTAACTGTATCAAATAGTGAGCATGGAGCTGAACATGCTTCATCATACTATGGGAAACATGATTGTTAGAAACCTATATGACACTTTTATTATGACAATAGATTGTATTCGAGGTCTGAATAGGAAATAAAAGTTCACCCAAAAGTTGGTAGATAAAGACAACTTCAATACCTTCTTGAACACCATCATGATATTCTTCTTATGTAGTCTAGTAGACAAGGAGAATACCTTATGTTTATTCCACTATCACACCAATGGTCTAGTGCTCATACAAAACACATAGCCATAAGTGGACCTTCGATCATGCTTATTTCCATCCCAGTGAGATTAAACGAATCTGACCAGTGAATATGAGCTTTGAAAATACTTCATACCAAAATGAGTGTTACCCATGAGATAGTGGACAATTCATTAGACTGTGATAGGATAGGTATGGAAG
The DNA here is from genome assembly GCA_010110895.2 of Picea sitchensis. Lineage (NCBI taxonomy): Eukaryota > Viridiplantae > Streptophyta > Pinopsida > Pinales > Pinaceae > Picea > Picea sitchensis. The sequence continues at coordinate 20,963 of SNQJ01S0039196.1, forward strand.
AAAATGTAACTCCACTGATGTGGTTTTCATTAACATGAGAGGTGCATAAAAAAATCAAAATGATTGTTGGTCTACGATAATGGATGAATCTTCCTATCACTTGTGACTATTCATATTTGCATCGCTATTACAATAATGCAATTTGAAGGATTATGTGTCCAACATTCCCCCCTTTATTCCTAGGGGTGTTTTTGAGTCCAAGCATCATTTTCCACTTTTCAATTTTTTTCTCTTCTAGAAGACTTGGCGAATATGTCTACAATTTTCTCATTTGTGGAACAATGTCTCAATAGTCTTGGCATCTACATGATATCGAATCAGGTGATACTTTGTGTTGATTTCCTTAATTAAATTATGGAATCTCAGATTCTTGGCCAACTTAATTGCATTAGTATTTTCAAATAGAAGAGGAGAAAAATTCACTTGTTTCTCTTGTAAATCTTAAATTATTTTTCTGAGCCACACAATCTCCTCCATTGCTTTTGCAGTTGTCACATATTCTTCCTCTTTTGTGGAATCTAATGGAATTTATTTCTTGTGTGATCTCCATGAGACAATTGTTTATCCAAGAATCATGAGATAACATGAAGTTGACACTCCATTTTACTTATCCGCAACAAAGTCAGAATCAGAAAACCTGATCAGTTTGAATTTATCCACCTTAGAATACTTGAGTCCAAAATCATGAGTTCCTTTCAAGTATTTTAAAACTCTTTTTTCATACCAATGTCCTTCACAAGGATTTTACATGAACCTGAAAAGAATCCGAACAACAAATGAACTGTTTGTTTTGGTGGTCATACGATAGATAAGAGTTCCCACAAGCTGTCTATACTTGATTGCATCCTCCAATTCATTCCCTTCTTTTGATGTGAGTTTCAAATTACAATTTTTTTCAACAATTCTCCAATTTACTTCTTCTCGGAGATGGATATGTACCTTGGATTTTGAATCACCTAAATGCCCAAATATTAGTGGAGGTGTCCCAAATTTGTCTTCTCAAAGCCCTTCTTCAAAAATTTATTTATGGATGCAATGTAGCTTTCATTGTTATCTATTATCAATAAATCATCTACATATACTAAAAGAGATACAACAATTTTTCCAACTTTCTTGACAAAAAAATTTGCATCATCACGATTGAAATGCTTGAAATTCAATTTTAGGAGATGCTCAGTTAAATTTACATAACATGCTCATGGTGCTTGTTTTAGGCCATATAAGTATTTGATAATATTGCATACCTTATTTTATTTTCCCTTCACAAGAAATCCTTCTAAGTGAGACATGAAAACATTCTCCTTCAAGTATCCATTTAATAAAGTAGTTTTCACATCAATTTGAAGATTTTTCCATCCATTTTGTGCTACCATGGAAAATAGATTACGGATGGTATCCCATTTTGTTGTGCAGCCAAAATTATCCTCATAATCAACACCTTCTTTCTGTCCAAATCCTTTTTCCACGAGCCTTTCTTTGTGTTTGTCAAGTGAGACATCTAATCTATATTTTTTCTTTAGTACCCACTTGCAGCCAATTGGTTTTATTACAAATGGAGGATCCACCAACTTTCAAGTGTTTTTTTGAGACATTTTTGTGGACGTTTCTGAGATGTTCCTAGTTTCTTAGTTGATTGAGATGGTATTGAGTTCTCATCAAGCCTCGATTTTTCAATCCTCTTTATCACATCATGCAAATAAAATTCAAGTTCTTATGAAGTGTCGATAACTTCTTCACGTGGGGGTGATGGTGCTTCAAAAGGAGATTCTAGATATTGACCCAAGATAGGGATCCCTTGAGTAATATGTGGAATTTCATCATCAAAATCATGATATGTCTTTACACGAGTGAATATGTCTAGATGATCAATATGCCTCTCAAAAGTTTCTTCTTTCTTTGAGGATTCAAAAAATACTAAATCTTTGGAAATGATGAATTTATTGTTTGTGTCATCATAAAGACGGTACCCCTCAATGGTATTTGACTACTCCAATAATATGCACTTCTGACTCCTTTCATCAAGCTTTCTTCTTTTCTCCTTTGGAATGAAGGCATAGAAGGTGGAACCAAAATCCCTAAGATGTTTCACCAAATGAATGCATACATACCGCATTTGATAAGGAATATTGTTTTGAAGAGAATGAGATTGAAATCTATTTTTAACATAAACTGCACATAAAACTACATTCAAAAACACCAATTTTACATCCTTGAAAAACATCATGGAACAAACCATATTTAGGAGTGTCATGGACATTCATTTAGCTACACCATTTTGTTCATGATTGTGTGGAACTATGATTTGATGCTTGATCCCATGTTGGTGAAGGTATATTTTGAATTCATTAGATGTATTTTCTTTTCCTTTATCATTGTAAATGGAGCCAATACAAGATTGAGCTTCATTTTGAATCCATACATGAAATTTTTTAAAAGTTTCAAAATCTTGTGATTTATCTTTCATCAAGTACACCAAACACATCCTGGTGTAATCATCAATCAAATGCATGATTTATTGATTACCATTTGTAGAAGGAACAAGCATAGGGATGCACAAGTCCAATTTTTCTACATGATCTCGAAGTAGAATCATGAGATGGTTGTTTTCTATGCTTTCCAAGGATACAAGAGATTGCACATTTCTTTAATTTCCTAGGAATAGTAGGCAAACCAGAAACACCATCATTTCTCAAAAAACACATCTTGTCATAATTAATATGGCCAAATATAGCATGCCACAAAAGACTATATGACAATATACATTCACCGTGATGAGGGAAGTATGCATCATTTTGTGTATGGGAAGATGTGCCATTTGGCTTCAAAAATATTCCATCTTCCATTCCAGTCATGAAAATCATGTTGTCAGAATCCTTTCAGATTTCAACATTCCCACCGAACATATGAACATAGTAGCCTTTCTATTGGATATGCACAAGGGACAACAATTTCCCTTGTAGCTCAAGAATATAGAGCACATTATGCAGAAGAAAGTCCATGAATCAAGGAAACTTAAATATGATGGTGCTCATTTCCAAAAGTTTGAGACTCGACTTATTTTCAAAATACACTATGCCATATACATTGTCATTGAAGTCTTTGAAGAACTATATTTGGAATATCACGTACAAGGTTGCATCTATGTCAAGAATCCATGCATCTTTCCAATGAGTATATCAAGTGTTAAATAAATCTTTACTTACTCCTATATTACAATGGGAAACAATGTAATGAATAGATTCAATTGGATTACCTTTTGATGGTTAAGAAGTTTTACCTTTGCCCTCTTTCTCATTATGTCTATATTCTTTGATCTTATCCCATGAAACTCTATAGTCATCTGCTTCATGTGACCCATTATTTTTTCAATGGTTACAATGAAGATTGGATCTATCACCTTGGTTGTGTCTACCCCCCTTCCTCTAAAAGTGTTTCTTCCATGCCCTCTTTTGAATCTTTCTCTTCTAGAAGAATCATGTGGTTTACTCTTCTCTTTATCAGCAAAGAACATGATCTCCCCAATTGAATGAGATGACTTATTTCCAAAAGCTTTCTCATGTTCTGCAAGTTTCTCCACTAGCTTGTCAAATGTGATGATTTCATTTAACCACTTTCTTGCAGCGATTCAAGGTAGTCAGAGTATGTAGGGTACATAGAATTAATGAAGGTTGTGAGAGGGATATATATATATATATATATATATATATATATACACTCAAATTTCCTCAATGTCATACATTTTTTATTTGATTTTTGAAGTTAAATCTATAGGGTCATAATTCTTCAACTCTAGGTTGAAAAGCGTCACCATTATTTGTATGAGTTCTAGTTTAGAGTGTATGTCATACAAATCATTCAATATCTTCAAATCACTATAGGAGTCATTAATAGAAGAAATATGATGACTCACCTCTTCAAAAATATGCTTTATGTTATTTTTTCTCCCATATAACATATTCTTTCTTTGATATTGCAATGAGAGGTCTGGTTTGTTACTCTTTAACTTTGATTCTAAGGAAACATATTCAAAGAATAATTCTTCTTATTCTTCTTCAGTCGGTACAAATGATACTTCACAAAGGACTTTCCATTAATCATTGGAGATCAATGTGCTTTTGATCTTCTTGTGCCAATCTTTGTAATTCTCTTTGGTAGTCAACACCAAGCCAACAATGAATATGAGAGAATGCATTTTTTTTGTTGTAGAAACGCTTCTTCCGTCAACAAATTGTTAAGAAACTTGATATTCCTTCACCAAATGTTGATGGTGTACCTATTCCACTCATGATGAGTACACAAATAAACTTTTTAGATGATCCATCACAAAGATTATATAGTGGGAAGATTTGAGATCAAAACGTCACAAAAAAGAAACTCAGAGGAGTCCTCTATCCCACAATAATCGTTGGATAATCGTTTGAATGCATGAAGCGATGGAGGCCCAAATTGGTTTCTTACACCGTAATGGAAATTCATATACCAGTACAACCAAAATGTAATTTCCTAGAATTGAGTTTCCTAGAATTGAGTTACGGTAATGAAATACTCAGCCCGTGTGAAGAGTTGAGGTCAAGGGGCATTGAGGAAGAACCATAACAGTCGAGCATAAAGTCGAGGGGTGAGTGGTGCAGTTCGGCTAAGAGAGAAATCAATGGTCTTAGTCCAATCGCGCATTAGGGTTTTTGTGAGGTCGATGATGGATAGTCAACGGATGAGGGCATGTTAGATTTATCATGAGTTTTCGAGGCTGGATAGTCCACGAGTGATTACATGTTAGGGTTATCCTCAAGTCAAGGCTAGATGGTATATGTGTGATGAAATTGAAGTAAGCATAAGTAGCTTTCGGTTTGGTTTGGCATCCATTGAGTTACGATGGATTTTTATGAGTACGATTATTTGTATAAGACAATAAAAAATATAGAAGCAATCACTGCATATTATGATAATGGAAAGGGAGGAGATACATTGGATGATAAATATTGGGAAAATCTGGAAAGGGACTGAGAATGAATTACGGAAAAAGAGAGAATGAGAGAGGCGTGCACTAAAATTAGGGTTTAACACAGGGTAAGCCCTCCATGTTGTGAAGATATTGAAAATAGACTGGAGCGACCATATGGATTTACAAGGGACATATGAACGACCACATAATGCAGAAGAAGGTGTTTTCTATTCACATGAAGAAAGGAAATGCTAGGAGTTAAATAATTGAGTTATCTTATATATGATATCACTATCAAGCTTAGTTATCTTATATATGATACCACTATCAAGCTAGGTATAGAAGAAAACATAAATCCACTAATGTGCTTTGAATTATCATCAATGTGCATAAATACAATTAAAATGATTGTTGGTACTCCATAAAGGATGAATCTTTCTATCACCTATGACTATGCATATTTACATTATTATTACAATAATATAATCTCAAGGATTACATGTCTAACACACCACTTTATAATATTTTTCTCTAAGTTCTTACATAAACACAGAAACCACACTAACAACAAAATAAATGTTAGGTCAACTATGAGTAAGATAAGTAAAACTACCAACCAATTGTCAATAAAATGTACCATCGATTATGGGTGTTTGATAAGATTTGGTGAGCTTTATGCCAGATTGGAAAGGAGTGGCACATGTAATACAATCGAGCATCTTAAAATGTGTCAAAACATCCATCTCACATTTAGATTGAGAAATGAAAAATCCATCACATAATGGTAATACTTGAATACCCAAAAAATAATGTAGAATACCAAGATTTGTCATATCAAAGGATTTAACAAGTTGTTTCTTCAATCAAATAATGATATCAATATTATTTCTAATAATGAAAAGGTCATCTACATATAATGGATGGGTTCCAAAAAATTGTCATTTCTTGATGATTAGAAGGGTGATACAAAATACCTTTGCATTTGAATTAAAAAATCACCTAATGTCCCAAGTCATCCACCATCATGTGCACATGTTTATCCCATAATTAACCTTCCTATAAACTAGAATGCCTATAAAATCTAAATTGTATTAGAAAATAACATATTTGAAGCTCCATTCCAATTTATTTGAATAAATTTTTAAACATTACCCCCTTCGAAATGGACTTCTAATAAATTGAAAAGTGTTGGATTCCATGCTTGATTATTGAGTTCCAAAAAATTCAAACTAGTAAAATGTGACTAAATTCCACCTAATTGGGCATTATGAAACATTGTTTACATGTTGAAAATTTCTTATTTTATTTCCTTACCTCTTCAAATTCCTAACTTAATCCTAATAGATTAAATAATTCTTATTTACCTTAATTTATAAATAATTCTTATTTACCTTAAATAATTCTTATTTACCTTAATTTATAAATAATTCTTATTTACCTTAATTTATATCTTTTAATAAGACTTTATGTGAATTATGAATGTAGATAACTTACTATGGAATTTACAGATTTACTCGTGTTTGCATTCTCTCCTACCTCAATGGGCATTCACTAGATATATCCTTGTAGACAAACCATTGCGCATTTTCTCCTACCTCAATGAAGGACATTCACTAGATATATCCTTATAGACAAACCATTGCCTATTCTACCACTTCCCCATGTCTACCGTGTTTCCTCGTTCTCCTCGGCATTATCTCTTCTACTCATTTGTTTTGAATCTCTTAAACCATGATGCATAAAAAGTCTATTATTGTGTATATGAGATTTATTGCTATACATAGTAACTTGTAATTCACTATGGTTACTAACATGATCCATTTCCATTTATGCAAATGGGGAAAAACATTTTGAGATAACAAATTTTGTGAAAATTTGCATCCTTGATTGGATCCATTTCTAACCAATATGGACTCTCTTAACTTATTTCTTTTTCTTTCATTTCATTGGGATATAATATTTAAGATCAGGAGTTTGTATATCCATTTTTACACAAACCTTAATAACTCAAATAAATTTCATATGATATCCATTTTCACACAAACCTTAATAACTCTAATAAATTTTATATGAGTAGTTTTTATCCAACTTTGACATAGTAGATAAAAATAGAGAAAATGCTGAATAGAAAGGTTTACTCTTTAAAAGTAAAAGAATTTGACGTACATAGGTATGTGAAAATGATCTATATTATTTGGATGATAGAAGTGGATATATATTTGTATAGAATTATAATTTTAAATAACCATTATCCACCCATAAGAATCTTTACATCTTTTTCCTCATGAAATTTCATATCTATAAAGCTTCTTCCATTGAACTTAATTTAAAGTCCACTAAACATTATATCCTTCCACTCAACCTCAACTTAGTTTTCAAAATACCTTGGTGGTAGGGTAGTACTATGAACTTTGTCGATTAAGATTATTTCATGTAGGTTTACACAAGTTTATCTTGACTATCTTCAACTTAATATAATTAAAATATAAAATAAAAAAAAATTCAAATAGCAAGTTTTATTTCATGTAAGTCTACACAAGTTTATCTTGACTATCTTCAACTTCATATAATTAAAATATAAAATAAAAAAAATTCAAGTAACAGGTTCTTTTATTACTTTGAAATGATAATTTTGTAATTTTCTTTTATTACTTTGAAATGATAATTTTGTAATTTTTTTACAATTTGTAAAAACAAGATCACAATTTTTATAAATTATAAAATGAAGGAAATTATCAACACAAATTAATGCTAATTCATGAATTCATTATTTTTTCAACGAGTCCTTTAATCTCTCCTTTCAAGAAAAGCTTTAACCCAATTTTGTATGCCTAGACTAAGTACTCCTCCATGGTTTCCCCGTTAATACTTGATGAAACAAATTGTATTGGTATACCCACTCAAACGATCTATACTTCCTCAATTTCAAAGATATAGAATAGATCTTAAAGATAATATATATATATATATATATATATATATATTATTTTCATTATTATTAAAATAATTTTAATAATAAAAAATTGTGTATTTTATTAAATTGATTATTATCATTACATCATATTACATATTTTATTGTATTGTTTCAATGTCACAAAATATTTATCTTTTTGATTTGTTAGTAATTTAAATAAATTATATTGACTTGTTAAGCAATCATTATTATAAAAGAGTTTCAACCATAATGTGCATTTTAATGTTGGTTTCTTCTTGAATTTATATAATAATAATAATAATAATAATTTATTTTTAATTTCACGATCAAGCCATACATCAAATTGGTGTATTAGACCCTCTCCACTCAGCTATTTGACTAATAAAATCTAAAAAAATATACATACCCTACTCCTTTAGATTTGAACTTATGACATCTTAGAAAAAAATACTAATTTATATATATAGCAAATACTTCATATTTATAAAATAATCTAAATTAATTGACACAAAAAATGACACAACTGAGCCAAAATAAAACTACTCTAATATGATTATGTTTTCAATTCATAAGTTTGAAACCCCCAAATTTGATAGTCATAAAAAAAATTCCATGTCTTTTAATAGGTTTAAATTACAATCAAACCTTTCTTTACAAGGCTTAAATTACAATTTAGTTTCTTGCATTGGGTTTAAATTCTTCCTTATTGTCTCCATTAACTAGTTATGCTCAAGTGATGTAATATACATCTGGCATGTGTGGATATTAATATGTGCTGAGTCTTATGTTTTGTTACACGATGAGAATTCTATTGTTGATCGTGAAGCTTCAAAATTCGAAAAAAACATCTGGCATGTGTGGATATTAATATGTGCTGAGTCTTATGTTTTACTACAAGATGAGAATTCTATTGTTGATCGTGAAGCTTCAAAATAAAATAAAAATTCCATTAAAAGGGATATTTTAAATTCGTTTGTGAAGATTTAAAAAGAATCTCGAGTACATGATTGATACGGAAGTTGATAACAGATTGGATGTCACCATCCATAAAATTAGCTCGTAATGCAGCTAAATAATTAATCCAATGCAAAAGCATGATTGTGCTGATCCGCAAAATGCAACCCATAAATCCTCTGTAAATATGCATGTTCAAAACAACCCATCAATCCTCTATAGATATGTCTGTTTATTCATGGTAGATACTTTTGCTCGTATGTAGAGATAATGCGTTCCAAGTGTACCGATTGTTATTTTTGAAGTACTTTAGTGTGTGCCAAGCATTTCTCTATGATGCTAGGATACTGGCAAGCTTTGCCCAAAAAAGCGTTGTCTGAGGGTTAACAGAGTCGTTATTTGATTTAGTAGAGAAAAATCAGAGAAAACAAGAAATCCTAACCTAATGTTGTTCTGCTTGCTTAATCTCAGAGACCAAACAAACAGCACAGAAATTGATTTCATAAATCCGCGGATCTGGTACATAGGCCTAATGGATAGCTAACTAGGTTAGTGTCTTCGGAAAACTCAAACCAAGAGGACGATATAAAACCTAGAAAGGTTCTTCCCCTAAGCGATGTTCACCTTTCAGAGGTTTCCTCAAGAAAAGCCAGCAATGTAGTATTATTGAACGATGAGACCAGCCGCCCTTCTAGTCCCAGTTCATCCGTTCTATCCAGAGACGGTCTTGAAAAACAGTAAATGCTTATACTCTATGGCCGAAAAGGAATTGGACGCAAATTAAATTACTATGAACACGAAGCAACTGGATAACATAATTTTTACCTACAATACTTCTACTGCTACAAATCTTACTCTTACTGGAAGCGCGTGAGCCGTTCGGCTGACTAATGACACTAGAAAATTTCACACCCTACCATGGTAGCATGTCAGCTCTGCCTTTGTCTACAATTGACAATCCTTGGTTAGAGCTTTGAGAAATATATGTATTGTCAATGGATTATAATCGAGAACCAGACACCGAACTCTCAATTAGGGTTTGTTTGGATGCAATGAGGGGTGCTACTAGACTGTGAAGCTAGACCCGCAGTTGAGCATTGAAAATTGAAAAGAAGCATTAAGGTAATAAGGTGTATTTAAGGATTATAAATCGCTGATACTTATTTTCAACGTTACAGTAATATAAATGGCATTCCCCAAAAAAAAAATGTGCATTCAATCAAACAAAAATTATGATCTTTAAAGCTTTAGTTATTGAGTTCAAAACACCCTCTTAGATTAAATAACATTAACTTGCTTTCTGATAACTCAATGCCTTGTGGACTAAAAAACGTTAAATAGCTTTGTTTCTATGTTCTATATACGACTTGATTTGAAATATTAGATATGCAGAAGGGAGATACTTTGTATCTCTACTCTTGTTTGTATTATTTTTTTCACTTTTAGTGGTGTTAAGAAAAATATAACCCTTTTTTCTATATTTATAAGAGATGTATGCTATT
>SNQJ01S0039196.1:34792-52751 GCA_010110895.2 Picea sitchensis
ACAATCCCATGCTCTTGAAGAAATTTTGTGAATGGCCCAGGTGCTTGTCCATCTTCTGTGTATCTACCATAATATTCTCCACCTCTATCTGATCTCACGATCTTAATTTGCTTGCCGCATTGTTTCTCTACTTCAGCCTTAAATATTTTAAATGCATCTAATGCTTTGTTCTTATTATGAAGCATGTAGAGATACGTAGATCGTGAGTAATCATTTATAAAAGAGATGAAGTATCTCTGACCATGTGATTCCATGTCTGGACTACATATATTAGTATGTATGATCTCTAATATGTCTGAACTCCTATTGGCACCTTTCTTTGACTTGTTGGTCTGCTTTCCTTTTATGCAATCCACACAAGTCTCAAAATCAGTAAAATCCAGAGTGTTAAGTACCCCTTCAGTTACCAATCTTTTAATTATTTCTATGGAGATATGACCTAGTCTCCGGTGCCATAATTTAGAGGAATCATCATTAATAACACATCTTTTAGTGCCAGTGTTAACATGCATTGAATCATAAATGACATTTTTTTGTAAATTAATGCAGTAAAGACCATAAAACAAAATACCATTCCCAACATAATCAGATTTATAAAATAAACTGAAATATATTTCTGAAAAGTTGAAGGAATATCCAAAAGGTACAAGCTTTGAAACTGAAATCAAGTTTCTAGAAAAACTTGGAACATAAAATGTCTTTTCTAATTCTAAAACAAAACCACTACTCAAAGTTAAATAGCATGTTCCTATAACTTCCACATGTGAGCCCATCTTGTTTCCTGATAAGATGCTTTGCTCACTTCCCACTGGCTTCCTTAGGTTTTGCAAACCTTGCAAGGAATTCAAAATGTGAATTGTTGATCCAGAATCAATCCACCAAATGTTAATATTGACATTGACCATATTAGATTCATAACAAACGAATGAGATTGCATTACCTTTGTCCGCAAGCCATTTCTGAAATTTGGCGCATTCCTTTTTCATGTGTCCCTTCTTTTTACAAAAGAAACACTTGGAATTATTCTTGATATCAGCTTGGGGAGTTATTTTACCTTTCCCTTTCTTATTGGATTGAGATGTTCCCTTTCCATGCATTGTCAGCATTGCACTTTCTCCCAGTTCCATCACCGGTCTCTCTTCCTCTTGAACAAACATGGTCATGAGTTCATTAATTAACCATTTATCCTTATGTGTGTTGTATGAGATTTTGAAGGGTCCGTATTGGTGCAGAAGGGTGTTCAGGATGTAGTGCACTAGGAAAGACTTTGATATTTCAACCTCGAGTTTCTTCAGTTGAGCCACAGTGTCCCTCATTTGCATGATGTGCTCGCGCACACCTTTCACACTGGTGAGCCTTAGGGATGAGAACTTCATGATTAGGGTGCTTTCTAGTGCCTTGTCTGAAGTGACGAATTGATCATCAATGGCTTTCAGCAAGTCTTAGACCTTTTCATGTTGATCAACGGAACCACGAATACCAGCTGAAATTTTAGTCTTAATGAACATCATGCTTAGGTGATTAGATCGCTCCCATCGCTCATAAAGCGTGATGTCTATTGTAGTGTTGGTATTAGTGAGTGCTGGTGGTTCATCTTTCCTAATAGAATAATCTATGTGCATCCACCCCAAATGAAGGAGAACTCTCTCCTTTGAGACCTTATAGTTATCTCCCTTAAGTTCAGGGATATCACAACGAATTTCAGAGAAATTTGTAGGTTGTACAACTGCATAAAATTAAAGATCACATGCTTACGTTAAAATTGAGGCCAGCTAAAAAAAAAAAATTCATGCTTCACCAATGTAAATTCATGCTTAAATTTGAATCTAATGACATAAAAATTGCCTGTGGGCTAAATTTTCAATTCAAGCAGATTCGATTTGAACTTTATGATAAAACTATCAATTCATAAGTCCTGTGGGTAAGTTATGAATAATTTGATGTTTTATCCTAATTAATTATATATAAATATAATAAAAATTCCTGTGGGATCAAATTTACTATATTTAGTATAATTAATTACAATTAATGTCTAAATATTCTTTACGTGATCTTAATCAATCATAATATATAATAATATTTAATTAGAGATGCTGTGGCTATTCTCTAACCAAAAAAAAATTATATGGATCACTAGACATTATTTCTTTTATGCATAAAATTAACTTGATATGAGAATAATTATAAATTGCATAAATAAAACTACAATATTTATGCATTAAATTCAATGATTTATACTCATTCAAAATAACATGTCTTTAATTAGAGGTTAAGAAAGAAATTATTTTAATGATCATAAAAGATCACCCAGATTACAAGCACATTTACATGTAATAACAATGAAGGAGTGCATCAAGCAATTCCTATCTAAAACTACTAAATCTGACATAAAACTATGCCCCTTGGCTTCTAACTATTGTGTGACTTAGAAGCAAAGTGTACAAATGCTATTCTCCTTAGGGAAAAATGTATAGTAAAATAACCTAAAGACGCACAACAATGCAATGAAACATCTCTGTATAGAGCACATCAATTTCATTTAAAAACGTAAAACCAAATTATAAAAGAAATACGCATAGAAATGTATGGTTCTGTCATCTTAATATGGATAGACATACAAAAATATGCATTAAAATGTGCAGAGAAAATGCAAGGAAAACTCGATAGGGACGCACCGAGACAGAATAAACCTGTCTTTCTCCAAAACACCAAGGCAGAGATAAAATAGCTCTGATACCAAATGTTAGTATTAACTCGATTCTAAAATATGCGGAATAAAAACTCTTCAAAAGAATCAAAATTTAGATGCCAAATGGATCATACCTTCGGCCATTGATGTTGCTTGAGTTTGACTAATTGTTGTAGAAGTTTTCCCAGTTCCACACTAATTTTTCTTTCCGTATGACACTTCCAAGCTCTGCTCACTCTGATTGATGGTGTAAGACTGAAGGGAATTGATTGAATTAAGAAACCTTGGGGACCAAACATAAGTCTTTATAGCCAAGCTTCCATCAAGCTTTTGTTGGCTATGTGTTAATTGTTCCACATATCTAGGTAGAGAGTCGTAGATGGAGTAATGGACCATTCCATAAGCTCCCAACAAGAAAAAAGTTACATCCTGTTGGTTTCCGAATGAGATGTGGCAGTTGAATACAGTTCTGGTTGGTTTCGGCGGTTCAATATGGTTAAGGGGAATACGGTTCTAGTTGGTTGGTTTCTGAATGAGCTGACGACGGTTCAATAAGGTTAAGGGAGCTTACATAAGTTGCAACTCAAAACATGGGTTTTGGGTTTTGGGTTTTGTATGATGGGTTTCTCCTGATCTAACTATTTTCTTTTCAACATTACTAGAAGAACTAGGAAGTGCAACATTTCATGTTGACTCTTGTGGTTATTTCTCTTGATCTTCTAATTTTTGGAGTCATCTCATCTTTACATATTGTACATGGGATTCTAGGATTCAATCTCAAGCATTGTGAAAACAATCAATAACTTGGATTGGTTACTAAATGTTTGAATAAATTCTTATTCAATCACCTTCAACTCTTTTATAATTGTTTCAACACAAATTTAAAAATCTAGAGAACCTGTTATGAAGGGAATGCCTTTTGATTTTTAACATAATCATCATTAATAATAAATATGAGAAAGAAAATCTTCTCTAGAAACAATCCTTTGTGTCATAACCTTTCATTGACCTTATTGCAAATTGAAAATAGCTATACTTAAATTTTCTAAAGTTAAACTACATTTTTCTTACTTTATAATAATAAGAGACATGTTTTTCTTTACTTTATATTGTCAATGAATGAATGTACATATAATACTTAAGGGAAGAAAATTCTTCCAATCTATAAAACACTAAAATTTGTTTGGTCATTAATAATGATATGATTAAACTAATAAAATTATTAAAATACATTCATATTCTTAGTTTAGATGATTATAATTAAAAAAATTATGATAATATTTTTTTTTGTTTGTTAATTTGTGCGGGACCTATTGGCTATGCACCCGGAGCCACACCAACCCTTAACAACACACTCCATCACCGACTGTCCTACACCTCGGGGACAAAAAATTACGATAATATTAAATAGTTTATGATTTTAAATTAAAATTTGTGTTACTAATTTATTAAGAATTGATGTTTTATTTTGACTAATTTAAACAATGGTTAAACATTTGCATAATGATTGCATTATTAATAAATAATATTATGAAGTCCTGAAGGTGTAGGACAGTTGGTGATGGAGTGTGTTGTTAAGGCACTCCGGGATGAAGGGACAAAAAATCTAGCCATATTAAGGGTTGGTGTAGCTCAAGTTGGGTGTGTTCGCCAAGTAATTTTGAGTCGGAGTTACTCAAACAACACACTAAACAAACTAGCAAACAAAAAAAACAAATAATATTATGAAAAATATCATATATAATTATCAATATTTATTCTATTTTTTTTTTTTACATATTTAATGTTTTGCTATCCTTTTAGATGATTTTATGAAAAATTTATAATTGATTGTTAAATCACTGTAGAAATTTTCTATATATAAACTATGTGTTTTGAGAAGTACAATGTTTAGAGTACAAACACTAGAGATTAACCAGAAGAAAAAACTAAAAATTAGAAAAGAGTGTGCTCATGATTAAACTTAAAAAATAAAAAGTCANAAAAAAAAAAAAAAATTAAAATAAGAAAATAACAATTATGAATAACTATGAAAATATAAACACTCCGATTATTCCACTTTAAAATTCCATATATTTTGTTGCGGCAAAATAACAATTATGAATAACTATGAAAATATAAACACTCTAATTACCCCACTTTAAAATTCCATATATTTTGTTGCGGGTCTTAGTGATTTTGATGGAAATTTGATTTAATAATTAAACTTCAAAATTCTGAGTCGTGACATTTTGAATGTTAAACAAAAATCATTAGATGACTCCTGGATCTGTTCGTAACTGATTCAATGTCATCCATAAGTTTTTTCCATTTCTACATGTGAGTTAAAATACATAACTTTTTTTTAGGAAAAAAAGTTTATATTAGTCAATATAAATCAACATAAAATTTCTGTTCCAGCATCCATACATAAGAAGAGGCCCTAATGCGTCTAGATAATTTAAAAAATTCTTGCGCTTACGTGAACCCAAAACGCAACCTTCTCTATTCTAAAATGGTATATTTCTATTTCTTTATTCATGTTAGATGTTTTTGCGATGATGAATCAATTTGTACCAATTATTATTTCAAAAGCAATTTAGTGTGTGGTCTTGGCTATCATACTAGGTTATTCGCAAACTTTGGCCAGACAATGATCTGTCCGAGAGTTAACAGAGTCGTTGTTTGACTTGTAAAACAAAACAAAACAAAATAAACGTTGGCCTAAGCAGGAAAATTTTCCGAATGTTGAGCACTTTACTTCATATCAGAGCACAAACAAACTGCACAGAAATGGATATCTTATAGCCCCAGATCCGACAGATAGGACTAATGGATAATTAGCCAGCTTATTGTTTTCGAAACCTCTACTTGAACGATATAACCGTTGGAAAGGTTAATCCCGTCAGTAAGGTTCCAACCATGTTCATCGTTCAAGATTTCATCAAGAAAAGCCAGCAATATGATCAGGCCGCCCGCCCATCTATTTTCAGTTCATCCTTTTTATCCAGAAACGGTATTCAAAAATGTAAATCCTCATACTGTATGTCCAAAGTAGAGGGATTTGGACACAGATTGAGGTGCGATAACAGGAAGCAACCGGTATCATACTTTTTCCTCATACCTTGTCCTACTGCCACACACCTTACTTTTCTACTGTGAGCGGGTGAGGCGTGCGATTGATTAATGACAGTAAAAATCTCAAACCCTATCATGGTAGCACCGAAGCTTTGCTTTTGCCTACAACTGATTATTCCTGGTTAAACTTTGAGAATAAATTTATCTAGTTAACCCACCAACTCTCATTATGGGTATGTTGTGGATTCACATACTAATGGATGATAATCAATAACCAATTAGAGAGATTTTCATTATGGATTTGTTCATACTAAATTACTTTCTTACGATTGCCTAATTTTTCTATTTCCTGCGATGTTGTTCTGAAAGTTATCTTTGTTCACAGTGCAGATCCTGCGTGACAAAATAAGGGAAATCCTGAAGATCCTGAAAGTGTAGAGCGCATAGCGCCGAGTGCAATTCATTAAGGGAAAAGAGCTCAGTTAAATAAGCTCCAGCAAATTAAGAAGATCAAGAACAAAGACAGAAATCCTAACGGACTCGTATGTAACACTCCCTTTTAAACTAAACTTTAAAAACATCAACATTGATAAAGCCTAAGTGTTGTATTTGAAAATCAAAAAATGGATTTACCTCATGGATTTTAACAAAATAAAAAAAAAATTCAAAAATGAAAATGCTTGTTGGTATATGTCTCAGCTAGGCTTACAATACATAACAAAAAAAACTAGACTTCAACTTTTCACAGGAACTAGGTTTTTTCTTTCTCTTCTTCCAAACTTTGTCATTTTTTTCATTTCGTCTCCCTGCTTTGCCTTTTGTCTTTGTCACTGCAACTTGATATTCAATCGGGCTTCTTAGGCTTCTTATGCATGTTTCTTTCATTTTCTTTTGCAGCAAATTTGTCTTTGACAATGGGTTGATGACACCACCACAAACTATCATCAATGCCATTCATAGCTTGGGTTACACAGTCAACAGAATATTTAAATCAGATTTCTTCAAAACTCTATTGCATGAAGATGGTTTCAAACTGGTCTTCATTGAGATCCTCATCCATGTCTTCATCTTCTTCTTCTGGCTTCTCTCTTGCATACTCAAACAATTTGTCAATCTGATATAAAAAATTATAAGAGGAACCGTATTGGTTCTCTTCTTTCTGTTCTTTCTGAGAGGAATTACCATTTACCATCATCATCATAAATTAATCGTTCAATCCATTTCAAATCTGCATCAACATTAACTTCTTCTTCAGCTACTTCATTGGGAACCATAAATGGAGTAGCTTGAATGCTATTGTCATCAAACCTTATTTCAAGTATTGTTTCTGCAGTCACCAGATCATCCACTTGGTTTTGAATGCCAAGTAGGCTTCCTCCTCCAAACATCAATTCATCAATTTTCTTCTTCTTTTCCATTATCTGAAGGTACTCATCATAAGATAGGTTATCATCATCAACTTCAACTTCAATATTTCTTACCTCTGTTTCAGAGAGGTCATTTTCTGCAGAATAATCACCAAATACTATTGATGTTGATCCTTTTTTTTCATCAACAAACATTACTGGAATCATTTCATCAATGTTGGTTGCTGTATTGATAGCTTCACCATCAATTTTCACAATTTTCTCATGCTCTGCATCACACACAAATGCACCTTCCTTGTCTTCCTTTGGTAGCTCTGCGTCACACATAAATGCTCCTTCATTTTGTTTCTCTGGTAGCTTTGCTTCATACACAAATGCTTCTTCATTCTATTCCTTTGGTAGTTCTGCTTCAGAAACAAATGCTTCTTCCAGAGTGGAAACATTCAATAAATTGTTTCTCCCTCTTTCACTATACTATGTTTCCAGAATACTCTAGACTTCTTTCAAAGATGTTGTTGTTGCAACCTTGTGCAACATGTTGTCATCCAAGGATTGTTGGATGATATGCAGTGCTAATGCATCCCTTTCATGATAATGTAGATTATGATAACATTCTACAAGACACAAATAAGAATTCATTCTAATAGACCAAAATTCAAAATTCTTACCATTATACTGTGGAGGTAATGGTAGATTCATGCTCATGTTGCTTCAAATATCATCAATTTTCCTTTGATCTGCTTTTTGTGTGGGCTCCTCAGGTACAACTAGAACCTTTTCATTTATCTTTGTGAAATATGTTGCCATTTATTTTTTGTTCTCTTTCCATATCTGTTTGAGATCTCTAGTGGACTTCCTATGTCATCTTTGTTGATCCATGACAATGGTTCTTGGTTGTTCATTCACCAATTCGATCACACTTGTGGATCAAATATTCTATCTTGTCACACTGATACTGCTTGATGTAAACAAACATGTTCTCTTTCTATTTTCTACGCGTCAAACTAGGTCCTTGAAGTTCTCTTCGTGACTTCGGGTCGAAAAATGTAGGGCTCACCACTTCTTTATCTTCGATCTAGATGGATCTGACTATTCGAGCATGAGATCTATAGAGTCATAACTCTGAGATCTGCTTTTTTATCAACTGTAGCCCCTCTAATAGCGGAATAGGGCTATCAGAGTGTACTTGAGAGCCAATTTTTTTTTGAAGTTCAACTTCTCATGTGACCAGGAGTGAATTGCTACAAATATCATTGGTCGTCGTTGATCTAAAATCAACATATCACAATTACTTTGGGAGTTTGTTATTTGGGCCTTTTCATGCACAATACTAACAATCCTACAGAGTGCCGAATTAGAAAACTCGCGGGGTGTTGGATCTTCCTCCACGTGTCCTCTTGATTGGATGAATGAGATTTACTTCGAAATACCGGGCTTTGGGATTTCTAAGATGCACAACACCACAAACCTCTAAAGTGTTAACTTTTTGGAGTGTCAGATCTACCGACACATGTCCTCAAGATTCAATGGTTCATATTGACTTCGGGCTCTGGCCAGTTCTTGCTCAACTGTTTTACTTTGCAAAACCATCTAGAGTGCTAAGCCTCTAAAGTGAGAGATCTAGTGCCATGTGTTCTCGTTGATAAACGACTTAGATGAACTCCAGCCTTCGGGCCTTAGAGAGTTATTGCTCCACACTACCCACCTTTCCTCTAGAGCTCTCAACCTCTAAAGTGAGGGATCTCCTGCCATGTGCACTTTGCAATCAATGGCCTGGATTTAATCCAACTCTTCGAAGCTTCAGGGGTTCGAGAGTTCTTGACTTAACAAACCTTCGTTCTTCCAGAGTGCTAATGCTCCGGACCTCCAGATCTAACGCCATGCATCCACTAAAATCGACGATCTGGATACTCTTCGGGACTCTAGGTCTTTGGGAGTCTTTGTCTCTTGCCAAACTTACTCCGTTCCTCCGGAGTTCAAGATCGCCAAATACAGGGATCGTTTGACATGTGTCCCATGGATCCAATGGCTAAAATTAACTTCGGGCAACCAGCCCTTTGGCAATTCTGACTCCCTCGCACTCCCTAAACCTCCTAAGTGCTCTAGTGCCGAAGTGTGGGATCACGTGACGTGTGACGTGTGCCCCCTCTGCTCCAACGGTCTAGATCTACTTCGTGCATTCGAGGCTTTAGTCTTCAGGGTTCTTTCTACCACTGCTGCACGGATCGTTGAACTACTAGATGGCATCCATGTGTCCAACGTGATCAATGGTTTGGATCTTCTCCAAGCCTCTGAAGTTCTTTC
The DNA here is from genome assembly GCA_010110895.2 of Picea sitchensis. NCBI lineage: Eukaryota > Viridiplantae > Streptophyta > Pinopsida > Pinales > Pinaceae > Picea > Picea sitchensis. The sequence continues at coordinate 44,210 of SNQJ01S0039196.1, forward strand.
TCTCTGTGGTGAAGGATCTGGTGACACCTACCCTCTCAAGATCGGACGAACAGATTTATTTCGGACTTCGGAACTTCGAAATATTTTGACTCCTCTGCAACCTTTGCATGAAATCGCAGAATACACGAAGTTCCGAAGAACTTTGACGGTTAAACCTTGCACAATTTTTCTTGATCTGACGATTGTTCTTGCTCTTGATTAGATCTAACGACTGAAAACTATTCACCTCTTCTATGCATTCCTCGTCCATTCTGAATTTGATTTAATGGCTTAGATCTATTCCCGCAGTCGATCTTACGACTATTGTAGCTTCTCCTCTACTACTTCTAGATTTTCCTCTTNACGCGTTGTGATGTCTCCAATGATCTTTTGAGTGGATTTTTGTCTCCAACGCTCCTTTGGCGGACCACAGACTGCTCTCTAGGCTCTGCGAGGAGTCTTACCTCCCATGCTCTTGTCTGTGAGACAACATATACTCCGCGCTCTTCCTCTTGGATCTGGCTGCTCTCCAGGCACTGTGAAGAGGCCTACATCCTAAACTTTTCACTCCTTGGATCGGATTGCTCCCCATGCACTGTGGAGAGTGTCACATCTTGTGCTCTGATACCATGAAAAAATAAGAAGTAAAGAAGATAATACAGAGAAGGCAAATTGGGAACAAGAAAGTGTAGAGTGCATAGCGCTGAGTGCAATTTATTAAGGGAAAATAGCTGAGCTAGTACCAAAACCAGGACAACAATCCCAAGAGACTAGTACGGACTCGTACAACTGGCAGTGTAGAGTCACTACTACATTGAAGTTTACAACTAACACTCTTTTAAATTGTAAATAATGTTATTTTTTTAATGTTTTCCTTTATAATTTACATTCACTTTTCTGGTTTCGGGTATGGCCAATAAGCATTAAAAAAATGTGTTTTATAATTTACATTCACTTTCTCGTTGTGGTGGTATTTATGGGAGAAAGACCAATACAATTTAAAACAGTATCGAAAGTCATTTTTCTCTAAAAGGGAAAAATAATCACCCTATCAATTATGATTTGATCTATAATATAGTTAGGGTTTGTTCGGGAATGTGAAGTTGAAACAGAAGTGAAGCTAAACCAATGTATTGAAAATTAGGTGAAGAGAAGGAATCTAAGTTATTGATTTTATTTCGATCTCTTTGGTAAAATAAGCATAAAAACATCTTGAATTTATTAAACAATAAAAAATTAAAAGGAACCAATATACAAACCTATAGATGTAATCCATGAGCAAGACAAAAGAGATACAATAAACAATTAAAAAATAAAAAAACAACCAACATGCAAACCTATGGGTGTAATCCATGAGTAAGACAAGAGACATCCAATATGCTGCTGGATTTGAAGTTGTTGGTAAGTCAGATCCCATTAGAAATACTTATATGATGATGGTCCTCTGCATCTGCTCATTAACCTACATGTACTGACTTCCTAATTTGTGTTTATGATTAGAACCATCCAAGTACTCCTATTTATGTCATGACGTCAGACTGTGTGTGTCAATATGTAGGAGATCGCGAAAAGAGGGCAAAGGTAAGTAGGGAGGTACCTGGAACTGGAGAACTCATAGAGTTTGCCTCTGCTGGAGAAGACGATCAGGGCCACTTCCGCATCGCACAGGATTGACAGCTCCGACGCCTTCTTCATCAGTCCCTTCCGCCTCTTTGAAAACGTTACTTGACGATTGATTTTGTTTTCGATCCTCCTCAGCTGGACTCGACCTCGCCCCATCTTAAACAGGCCCTTACGACTGCAAGTACTTCCTCTTTCTCTTTCTGAGCCTCTCTCGCCCTCCCTCTCCCTCGCAAAGAAAACACGATCAGGTCTCGGAGTTGACACTTTGCACGCCGCGGCAATGGCGTAAACGACTCTTTCGATTTCGATCGTACTCTCAGAGTATTCCTGTGACGGATGACAAATGAATGTATGTATTTTTTTGTCAAGCTGTTGGTTTGTGAGTGTTTTCAAGAGAAAGTCGCTCACGAGGGACCAAGTCAGGATTTGTTTAATTTTCGCCTTGGAATGTGTTCGCATGGTAGTGGTTGGGGTGAGCGTTACAAAACCGCTCAGCAAATAGATGATCGCCATGTGAAGTAGAAGTTGGCATATCTTTTTCTGGCACTCCACTATAAACAAGATCCGAAGCTCCATAACTGATGGTCCATGGTCAGTTCCCCGTAAAAGGCGACAGAGATAATATTATTATTCTTTGGAACTTTATTATTAATATTACTCTGGTGATGGTGAATCATGTTCACACATTTTAGAATGGTTCAATGACGGAACATCCGGGTAAGTTAAGGTGGGAGCAAAACGACAATAATATTCCCAAGTGGAAGCCGCCCAGCATATGCCTTCCAAGAGACAGTGTTTAAAGTAATCATTGATATAAAAACTGCCGAGGTGTACGATAGGATACAGAAAGGGGGGAGATCTGTAGTGCGTCTCCGTTTACTTAGTATCCCTTAGCTCTAAAAAGAAATAAGATCTACATATATGAAGTTTTATATTAAAATAATATTAAATAAAGTTATTTTTTTGGTCTAAATAATAAAGTTCAAAGAACTTTTTGTTTGACCTGTTTTGGGATATCACAGTTATACTTTTATCCAAAAAGAAAGTAGGTAGTGCAGATAAAAGAGCTACTAGTTAAGGGTCAGAAGTAATATTTAGTTCATCTCTCTGATAATCATAGACCATGGAAAAGATACTTAATAATAGACAAGGGAAAATGTACCTAATAATGTTTGACGATCCTTGACTATGGATTTAACCCATCTTTGTTGTACAACTTTGGTGTACTGCAATAAAAGTGGAAATTCAATGCAAACACTTTCTAATAGTAATTTTAAATGGATGGAAACACTTTTTATTAGCAATATGAATAGGGTGTTGATTAGTTCAAATTAGGTCGAAATAGAATTTTAGAGAATTGAATTTAACCCATCTTTGTTGTACAACTTTGGTGTACTGCAATAAAAGTGGAAATTCAATGCAAACACTTTCTATTAGTAATTTTAAATGGATGGAAACACTTTTTAGCAATATGAATAGGGTGTTGATTAGTTCAAATTGGATCGAAACAAAATTTTAATTTTAAATGGATGGAAACACTTTTTAGCAATATGAATAGGGTGTTGATTAGTTCAAATTGGGTCGAAACAAAATTTTAGAGAATTGGATTTAACCCATCTTTGGTGTACAACTTTGGTGTATTGCAATAAAACTCGAAATTCAATGCAAACACTTTCTATTATTAATTTTAAATGGATAGAAACACTTTTTATTAGGAATATGAATAGGGTGTTGATTAGTTCAAATTGATCGAAACAAAATTTACTGAAATTGATGTTGGTGTTTGTATTACTTAAATTATAAATTTAGGTATTTGAATAGATTCAAAGTTTCATAATTAATTAAAGTTTACAATTTAAATTGAAGAAATTACACCTTTATATAGAATTACAAAAATGCTCATAATAATGAAGCACATGATGACCTCTTATCCCAAACTCACCAATGCTCATGAAAAAAAATATTAATATTGTATTTTGTTAGATGTTAACACAACTTATTTTTTTAATTAATATTCACAATTTTCAAGATAAATATAAAAATAATTATCAAATACCTTGATATAAGGATACTTAATAAAAGTTGACCTGATCAAGCTATTCCTTAGCTATAACTAAACATAGCCATTACATTAATAAGTTAAAATGTATTCCACTACTTAATAATTTCATGCTTAGCTAGACATAACAATTAGACTAATAAGTTAGAAAGTATTCCACTACTTAATAATTTCATGATTATAATATTGTGGCTAGAGTGAGACATAACCATTAGAATAAAGTAAAAAATTATTCCACTACTTAATACTTTCATATTTATAATATGATTTTAATTATTCTAGTTATCATGTTGTTTCCCACTATGAACCTTGTATCTCATTTAATTATTGCTAGAACCTAGACTCTAATGTGATAGATTAATTTAGTGAAATAGGAAAATATTAAACTTCTTTCCATAAATGTGTTGATAAGTTAAATATTAGCATGTTTGTTTTATAAGTGTTTTAATAATTAAATATTTATTAAGAATTAAGTATTAGTATATATAGTTGATTTAAATAACTTGGTGGGAAGGTTTTTTTGATGTTTAGGTTTTTTTAATATGTGTTTCATTTTAAACCCAACACTTGAGGGTATTCTATGAGGTCAATATTGATATCTTTTTCTAACAAGGAAAAATGAGTCAACACTGACATGGATATTTGTGGAAATGAAAGAGCACTATGCTTCATTTTTATAGAGGTTATATTCCCTTGTGTGAAGGATAACCCTTATGTTTGTCAATTAAGAAAAAGGACGCTAAGCTATACATTCTTGCATAAGATTAAACTCACACAAAATTAACTATATTTTTATGACCTAAGATAATCTTTCATTAATCTAGTGGTACTTTAGACCAAATAATTCCTACCACTTGTATTTTTTTTTAAATAAAGATTAGTATATAAAAATTATGTTTCTTAAAAATAGTTACTTTTACCTCCTAGATAATGTAATCAAAATGAAAATAATGATAAATTTGTAATAATAGGGTAAACATAAAAATGAAACAAGTATGCCATAAAACTTCATTGTAATATTGCACCATCACTCAAAAGGGATCAAACAAGATCATAGATTCAAAGTTATATTGAACATTGATAAAAAAAAAACTATAAAAATAATATGAATATAGATTGTTCTCTATGAATCTTTTCAAAATAATAAGTCACAGTTAAGAATCATTTAAAATCTTAAAAATAATATGGCTTGCAAGCCTCTACAAATTTCATTGACTATGTTTAAAAGAAAATGGAATGCGTTTTCTCTTGTAAGATAGGTTGGGGGTCCAGTGGGCATGGAATAATACGAAAAATGTTCGACAAATAAAAAGATAAGATCTAGTCAGTGTTCAGTTTCCATAATTTTAATGCAAAAAAAGATCAAATGGAAAAAAGGCATAACCATAAGAAAAAATTGAGGAAGCATAAAATCTTGGATGGCTCTTTCCAACAAACATTTTGGAGGGGGAGATATTATTTGTTCCAAAACCTTCTCTCACCTCAGAAAACCCTTTTATGTTGTCTTCAATTGAACGAAATATGAAGTCTCTATTGACCCAACTACCCTAACTATATTTTATTTCATGATGATTTTGAGGTAGTATTGCCACACTTGATCCATCCAAGTTTTAATATAATCCTAAAGTGGGGATATTGTAATCTCCTCCTAAGAATTTAGCATCATAAATTCATCTTGAATGCAAAACAAAATGACAATGGTAGTGGTATTTACATATTGATCTATTCTCCACATTGTCAATCACACGGTCTATTAACTATCTCTTTGTCTCAACATCATCAATGTGGGTATTACTATCAAACATTACCCCCAAAGTGGATGTATTCAAAACTAACCCAATGTGAAATTATTCCTTCGCAATGATCTTAACATCTTGAATGAGATTTGGTATTTCTAACTTCTTCGTGACTTGAAATATTCTAAAAGAAACTACGACTTCCTATGCTGAAAATTGTCACAAACAAAATCAATTGGTTAATGCTTTCAACTATCCCATCTTGTATGTATGTTACTAAGTGCATGCCTATTTTTTGAAGGGATATTGTTCCTTTGTCTTTTGTGAATACTTGTAGGGTTCATATTTTTACCAAAAGTGTTGAGATAGGTTTTAGATATGCCTTGTCCTTCCTAAGTTGTGTTTCAAAAATATATTTAACCATAAGGATTTCTATAGCTAGGACGTAATCAACATTCATGTGTCTACATTAAGATGTCAGTTTAGTATTAAATTAATGTAATTTCTTGAAACAAACATGCATAATTGTAGATAACAGTCGGTTATTGTTTGCCACTAGTTTTCCATATTTTTAATGTTAATATACATACATACATACACACATACATATATACATACATACATACATACACACATACATACATACATACATACATACACACGTATATTAAAATTAATAAATTCGATGAAGCCTTGAAATTGATAGGTCCAAAACAAAGACAAAATTTGAGGGTCTTAATGTTTGACAACACATGTATTCCAACAGAGGACAAATACCTTCAGTAACCACTCACATAACCAAATCAAAGATCAACACAACGATGTTTTCACGTGGTAAAACCCCTACAGGGAAACATCCATGGCCCTAGCCAACACGACCACTTGGAGCAATTTATTAATGCAAAAGAAAAATATTACAGAGAGATTTTATAAGAGATTTTCTCACAATCGATCATCGGAAAATGAACCTCCATGATCTTTAAATAGATATGATAGAACAATCGGGTGTTAAGCCATAGATTAATGGTCATGAATATCGAGGAGAGTATGAACCGTCAAATCACTCTATGTCGGGAACATATTGTGACCGTCGGATTTCCTAACTACAAATGCATACTAATGCATACTAAAGAAGCACACTAAGAAACACACTTTTACCTTACAAAACATTAGACCAAGTAGATCTTAACTAACACCTAAGTGTCTAAATATCCTAACATCCCCCCTTAAGAACAACTTGGGATAGGATTGAAGGATTTACAATAGTGACACAATAGGAGAAGGAAGGATGCATTAGAGCTTATCCCTCCTCAATCAAAACTTATTGAACTCCTAACATATACAGAAGTTTGGAAAACTTTGCTTCTGTAAGAGACTTTGTGAAAATGTCTACAACTTGATCTTTTGTATGGCAAAAGAGAACTTCAATAACTTTATCATGAATGATCTTTTTGATGAAGTCCATGTGTATCTCGATGCGATTGTTGCGTTGATGTTGAAATGGTTCTTTAGCGAGCGTGACGACACTTTGATTGTCGTACCAAAGGTTGGTCGGATGTTGTTGCTCGAATCCAAAGTCTGAAAGGATCTTTCGAAGCCACGAGGATTCCTGAATTGCATTTATTGTTTCTCGGTACTCTGCTTCTGCTGAAGAAAATGCAATAGCCTGTTGTTTCTTACAATCCCAAGTGACAGGTCAAAAACCAAAGATGAAAACATAACCTACAGTAGACTTCTGATCATCAGGATCGTTGGCCCAATCTAAATCAGTGTAACCAACCAATAAAGGAGTCCCCCTTGAACTGTAATGTATCCTGAACTGAATTGTACCATGGGAATAAAGAAGTATCCTTTTAGTTGCTTGACTCCAGAATGGAAGGGAGAAGGGGCTCATTTACAATCATCCATGTGAAAGCGATGAAGAAGGTCACAAACATACTTACACCAAAAAAGAAAAATTCCTTCATTGGTTTGAAAAACTTGGAGGCCAAGGAAATAGTGCAAAAATCCTACGTCTGTCATTTCAAATTTCTTCTTATGGTTGGTTTTCACATGGTTTAAAATTTTTGACTCACTACCAGTAAGGATAAGGTCATCAACATAAAGGACAAGGATTATGATATGGCTTCCTATTTTCTTGGTATAGACATTAGGATCAGAATGACAACTAGAGAATCCAGTGTCAATAAGAAATCTGTCCATTTTGGCATACCAAGCTCAGGTAACTTTCTTAAGACCATAAAGAGATTTCTTAAGGTGATAAACAAGGTTAGATTCATTCTGGACATATCCAGGAGGCTTTTCCATGTAGATTTATTCTTGCAAATCTCCATGGAAGAAGGCGGATTTAACATCCATATGATGGACCTCCCATTTATGCGAGACAACAAGGGAAAGAATAAGGAAGATGGAATTCATTTTGGCTATAGGGGAAAAGGTTTCATTATAGTCAATTCCTTCAACTTGGAAAAATCCTTTAGCAACTAACTGAGTGTTGTGTCTTTCAACACTTCCATCTGATGCATACTTAGTTCTGTAGACCCATTTACATCTGACAAGTTTTCTTCCTTTTGGAAGAGGTACAAGATCCTAAGTATCATTTTCCATTAAAGAACGATACTCTTCATTCATTGTTGTATCCCTATCTGGATGACCTGAAGCTTTTGCAAATGTCTCTGGGTCATGGGTCTTTGAAACTTGAGCCAAAAGTGTTAAGTACCAAATTCCCGAATACAAAATATCACAATATATCCAAAGATATCTGAATACAATCACCACACAAGATATATGAAACCATATAAAAAACCACAACTTTATTATAGAAACCATTGAGGTAGGGAAACACCATACAATGGATCCTATTATGGAAGGGATCCTCTCCTGTTCACTTGCCTCTTCGAGGGGGCATTCTCCTATTGAGCTACTGCTCCAAATACAATATTTCTCTTCATGTCTCATTACATTGCTTGAACCCCTTTCTATAATGCTACCATCACCTAAGAACATTCTAAAGGAGGAATCTTCTAGAAGTAGAACCTTCTAAGAAGTCCTCTTATATTTATTATATATGATTACCCATTTATTATATTTAACTACCATAGTGGGCCTTATTTAATAATATAGTGGACCTAGTCCACCTTACATT
>SNQJ01S0039196.1:52761-64794 GCA_010110895.2 Picea sitchensis
CTGAAATATGACATAATAGAAAAAAAAGCGTATGCAATGGTAAAAGTGTTGAAGGCGTTTAGAACCTATGTGCTACATTAAAAAATAATCGCCTACGTGCCCACCAGTTCTGTGAAAGATATATTGGTACAACTAGACAGTGACGAAAAAATAGGACGATGGCTCGCTAAAATCCAAGAATTCGATTTGGAAGTTAAACCGACCAAATTGATAAAAGGGAAAGGCCTGGCCAAATTCTTAGCTGAGTCAAATTTCAGAGCCCTTGATATCAATTGCCTGCAGGAAGGCGACGAAGACACAGACCTAAATGAGTTGGATGAAGAAACAAGTCCAACCCAGATCAAAGAAAAGTTTTTATCATCGAGCTGGTACAGAGAGATAGTGTCATACCTGCTAACCCTAAAATGCCCAAACGAACTATCACCATCTAAATGCAGAACTTTAAAACTCCATGCAGTCAAATATTGTATCGCCGAAAGTCAGCTATATTGGAAGGATCCACTCGGTTTCCTGTTAGTCTGTTTAGTCGAATCGGAAACTCAGCGGGTTATAGACGAATTTCATGAGGGAGTCTGTGGGGGGCATCACGCATGGAGAGCTACGGATTACAAGATCTTGAAGGCTGGGTACTACTGGCCTAAACTCTTTTCGGACGTCAATGCCAAAGTGCGCGCCTGCAACCCTTGTCAACTATTCGCGGGAAAATAGAAACTCTCGGCACTACCTCTAGTTCCAGTCAAAGCCGAAGCCCCTTTTCAACAATGGGGTTTAGATTTCATAGGTGAGATTAATCCCCATTCCATTGCTCAACATAAGTGGATCTTGACAGCTACAGATTATTTTACTAAGTGGGTGGAAGCCATTCCAACCAAAAGGGCAACAGACTCGGTGGTGATCGAATTCTTGGAAGATAATATTTTGTCCAGATTCAGTTGTCCCCGAAAGATAGTTACTGACAACGCCTATGCCTTTAAATATATGGCTATGATCAGCTTCTGTCAGAGATATAACATCGTCCTTGGCCATTCCACAACATATTACCCCCAAGGGAACGGGTTGGTCGAGTCATCTAACAAGAGCCCGGTAAATATAATCAAGAAGGTATTGGATGAAAATAAGAGGTCTTGGCATGTACACTTGAAATACACATTGTGGGCAAACTGCATAAGCACTAAAAGGTCTAGCGGCGTTTTGACTTTTAAAATGGTCTATGGGACAGATGTTGTTCTACCTATAAACCTAGCACTACCAGTGATGAAGTTATGGCAGGATCAAAACGAAGAACCCAATCATGTGACCAGGAGAATTAATCAGCTGATTGAGGTTCAACAACATAGAGTTGAGGTTGATGAAAAGATGGAGAAGTACCAAGATGATATGAAAGCATTGTTCAACCGCAAGGCAAAGGACAAGGAATTCCTCCCAGGCGATTTAGTGCTAAGATGGGATGCCAGAAAGGAAGAAGCCACGAAGCATAGTAAATTTGACCACCTCTGGTATGGACCATTCAGGGTCTCGGCTCCAGAAGGAAAAAAATTATTTCCTGCTGGAAAATATAGATGGAGAAGTCCTCAGTGCCCCTATCAATGGGTGGTATCTAAAGCATCGCATGACGTAACAGTCGCTAGAAAAAAATAAAAATAAAAAATAATAATAAATAAATAAATAAATAAATAAATTTTTGTGTACATATACGCATTTTCATTTAAACATTGCTTTTTGATTTTCTATTTTTTCGTTCATAAAATTTCGACACATTTCGGATAAGATTTGTATTTGTCTTTTACAGGATTCCAGCTGCATCCGAAACAAGCAGGAGGGGTAAACTGAAAGTCGGTGTCGGAAATAAATCGGCATAAATAGGTGATGCCTAAAGTAATTTCATATTGCGCAAAGAAAGTAAATTGAAAAGGTAAAGATGAGATTTCTCAAAGGACATGTTATAAAAGACTGTTCAAAAGAAAACCGAGGTAACACCATTCAAATTGCAATAACAGCTGAACTGATAGATAACAGGGTTGTTTCTTGGTGTGTTAATCTCTGAAAAAATTAAGACAGTTTAAGATCCTCCCAATCTAAAGGCAGTCAGTTAAAGTAAATTATCCCCCCAAAAAAAAAAAAAATACCTACAAGAGTCAATCTTGGATTGTTTGACCTCTATATCTTCAGTCAGTAAATAGCTACTTGGCATTTTTTCTTTCTTCGGGTTTAACCTTTGACTTTTAACAAGTCGCCTTATTTCCTTTCCATATACGAAGGGATAAAAGTTTTTCTCGTTTCAACATCGTAAGTTTCAAAACAGATTGTGGAAAGAAAGCGGGTCTTCACAACTACCCGATCCCCTGCTGAGCGAAGAAATGTTTAGAGTGATCCTGACTTTCCTATGTTTTTCAACGGCATCGGAGGATTGAAGCTTGCTCAAATGGAATGCCCTTAAAAAGTTATTTTCCTTTTTTTTTTTCCTAAGAACGAAGATGTTGTGAAGATCAAGGGAAGGTTGGTACCAAGTAATCAAAGTAAGTTGACAGACCTATAATCCAAAATATTACACAGATATCAGCCCTGATACAAACTGATTGCCCCCATCTTCGCTCTCTAAAAAGTAAATTACAAGACAGGTGGTGAAAGGAAATTCAGAAATGATTGCCCCCACCTAGTCCAAGAGACGATGAAAGAAAATTCGGAAATGTTTGCCCTCGTCTTAGCATTTAAAATGCATAAATATATTTCGAAGTGGTGTAAGGAAATTCAGTAAAAAGGGGCCAGATAACTTCACTGGGGTACTAAACAGGCTCGCTGGCCGTGAAGAAATGTCTGAGATATCTGTAAGGCTGTTATACATGGATATCACTCTACTCAGGTAACCAACGCTTTTTAAAAACCCGATCCACATCCCAAATTCAAATGGGACTCCCGAATTGAAAGCATATAATCTTATTCCTTTAGTGCAAGCCGATAACCATAAGATCTGTTGGGTCTCCCAGGACTGTTTCGATTGTCTTAAAACACACCTGAATTTAGTAGCGGGAAAGGGAAAATTTTGAAAGGGACTACAACTATGTTTAAAAAGAATATCTTATTTTGCAAAAACTTTTTGAGGTAAAGAACGAGGTCTTTTTCCCCCTTTCGTACCCTCTTCTCAGGAACCTTTTCGCTCGATTGAGCTTTTGACTCCATTTACCCAATATTGGCACGTGGTCTACTGTTCTTCCCGCCTCACAGGAAGGCGGGATCCCTAGTTGGAGCCTATGTTGGAGCCGCCCCTGTTTTTTGTATCCCTTCACAAGTTTCACTCTTGATGCTTGAAATCTAAAAATGGTTTTCTTTTTCCCTCTGAGATATCGATGAGCTCTGAAGCATGATCACGCAAGCAGTGATGATTTTTCCACTCTTGAAACAAGTCCTACCTGTCGTAAAATGTTTCATTTTTCATCCTACTTCGGGGACTCGCAGATCAGATACTATAACTCATGCAGTTCACATGTCCCGAGTCACAAAACAACGAGGTCATTTTAGGTCTTCACTCAAAGCACTAGCGAGGGTAAAGTTTTCCCCAACTCATGATTAAACGTCGTTGGGGTTTCGCGCCTTGGCGATCGCCAAACCTAAAATTTTACTTTCATAACTCCGACAGCCGAAAACACAAGTTCTTTATTTGAGTAACTCATGTCAAGGTTAAGGGTAAAAGCTAAACCGTGGTAAAATATTCTCTCGGCATTTCGCCACTCGGTGTTGTCCTTTTTGAAAGTTTGGTCCCCTAAACCCCGACTTGTGAAGTCAGGATGCAGTTATAACGTCATTAATTAATTACTTAATCCAAGATTATATTCCCTTTTAAATTAATTCATGTTATCGCGATCTCACGGTTTCGTAGCTCGACATGTAAATCTCCCAGAAATTTATCTTCGAAGCTCCAAGTTGTGATATCACGAATATAATAATTATAAAATTTATCAAGCCCCAAATCGCGATTACCTTTAATTAAACAAAAATCGATCTTCGCAGTCTCGAGAGTTAGAGACTCAAAATGTTAAAGGAAAATCCCCGATATAGAGAGTACCGAAACAATGTTAACAACGGTAAAACCAAATTAATTAAGCTAAATAAATGAATTTCCCGTGCTTTGATGTCCACACGATTTACGAGGTAACCTTTTTCTCCATGCGCCAACCGAGAGTTTAAAACCACCAAAATTTATGACATTGATGAGGAAATAGGGTAAATCGACGTATAAGATCAGATTTTTATGACAGAATTTATTTCCAAATGTGATTTGACAGACTTGTTCTAAAGGGTACCGAGTCTTTTGAGTATATAGAAGAGTTGTATTTCATTATAACAAATGTATTTTCATAGCATGCAGAGCTCACCACCTCTGAGTAAACTGACTTCTGTATGTATACGTAGTTCTATTGCAGAAGAGTTAAAACGCAAGCTTCAGCCATGGCTCCGTGAAAAGCAGCAAAGGCGAATGTTGAGGTTTCGGGACAAGGCTCAGACAATGTCTCTGATACTTTTCCCCGAAGTATCAACTCGGTCCCGAATTGGTCATATGTTTTAGATATTCTACAAGCAGAATTGGTGGATTATTCCGACGACTCGGACGACAATGAAAGAAATGATTTAACCACCAAGTAAAAAATAGTCATCCATTCTGGAATGGACAAAGTAGCAGCCAGGCCGTGGTTGCTTCCATATTACAATATGGTCCGATGGGCATTGGACCATGTGGACATACCGACCAGGACTATCATGAACAAGAAAAGAGTCACCATCGGGACCTTCAGGCTGGAGCATCTGCAAACCATAAACAAGCTTCCCACTACATCCGACCACACATATGGTGCTGAGTTCTTGGAAGAATTCAAGGAGAAGGAATGCGAACAGTATGATAAAATCATGTCCAGTTTGATAAAGGATTGGGTTTCAAACACCGCGAAGTTCGGAGCCGATACCCACGACATATATTCAATCTCTTCGTTAGAACCGCAATATAGATATGTCGCCATGATGACATGCCGATTATATGGGAAAGAGGACACATCGCATTTTTTCCTTGCGTGGGTGCCTCTAATGTTTTGGGTCACCAAAGGCTATTCTTTTAATTGGGCAAAGATGATTTCAGATAGCTTGGCCAATCGGGTCACAGAGTATCGGGAGCAGAAGGAAAATGGGAAGGCGTCGTCATTTTTCATGTCTGCGTACATTATGGATGCAAATTTTTCTATGACACCATTTCCATTGATGGACTGGACTTGGACTACGTCCGAATATGAACCCATACATGTATATCACGCAAAATTATGGGAAAAAAAAGCATAAAATTTTGCGTATGAAATTTTTAACTGGGTGATGGTGCCCCTGCACGTCACCATTTTTGGTCACCCACCACCCCGGATCACAGATAACATAGCAACAAATCTGAGCAGCATCATAGACTGGTATGTAGAAGATGATTTTTCCTACTTCAGAGTCTTCGAGGCTTCTGTTTCCCCACATGCGCTGCCATTGTTCATTCTCGACAAGCTGGCTTGTCGCGAAGTTTCCTGGCAAATGGTAATTGGCAGTGTAAGTAAAGAGATTAAAGGGTATTCAAAGAAGGTATGGCTGTCTTTTCCTATTCGTTTGAATTATTATTCTTTATTAGATTTCGGGCATGCCAAAGCCGAGGCGGCAGCCCTGGAAGACCTAAATTTGGTCTCCATCGAATACAAGAAGCACAATCCACAGAGGGTCGTGAGTAATCATTTGGCCAATTGTGGGCTCAAGAGATTTGAGCATGAGAATTCACCCTCGGATGACATTTTCCGAGGAGCAAGGTCCTATGAAGAAATTCTTGCCCGGATTCAATCCTTGGCACCCGAGGATAGAGCCGAGGTATTGAAATTCCAGGAACATCGACGTAGTTGTCTCCCCACTGTATTGCGACGTGAGGGTTCAGGTATTTCGTAGACAAAACAAAAGGATGATAAAGGTTCTAAAGATGCAACTCCCGACCAAGGAAAACACCAGGACGAGGAGGAACAAATGAAGAATCCAGAAGCAGAGAAAAAGACTTCGGACCCGCCAAAGAAACATAATCCAGAGACAGAGATAAAGACCCCATAACCGCCAAAGAAGTAGAACCCGGTCGATACCACAGGAAAATCGGTGAAACAGATCACAGAACCCATCACATCTGTCACCCCCTTGCAGTCGACGCAGGGAAATATCGAAGAAGGATGGATATTCAATGAGGAGATGAGGCCCATAAGAGTAGAAGAACTCCCTCTGAATGAGTTTTTCTTTGATAAAAAGAGAAAAGCAGTAGTAAGAAGGGAATTCTACCAGTAAGGAGAGTCGATTGGAAAAAAGTATAAAGTTATGATCGATGGAAAAGATAAAAAGAATGAGCAATTCGCCACTGAAATCGCAGGGACGCTTGGAGCGTATGCCTCGGCAAATCAATTTTCAGTTGGGCTCTTAAATAACCAAATTAAAAGAAAAAATTGCCTAATCAGGACTCTTGAATCCAGATTGGCCACAGCCACGGAGAATGCTAAAGGTCAGGCGAGCGTGGAAATACAGCAGGCCAGATTGGCCGATAAAAATGAAATAGAGGTGCTTAGAACTAATCTTGAGCAAGCACAGTTGGTGGTCCGGGATGGTTGGACGCAAGCAAGCCAGCAGAGGGATTTGATCAAACATTTGCAGGCTAGGGTAGAGACCACCAAGAGCGGAATGATAAACATCAGGATGTTCAAATCCCAGGCGATCAAGATTCGGAGCTGAATCTATGCGGCGCAGCGAAATTTTCTCGCCAAGGTAGAAGCGATTCGGGGCAATTGCCTATTGGTAAAGCAGGTTTTCGAGAAATTATCTGCCAGAGAAAAGGATGTTAGAGTGGCTCGGGTCGCTTTGCAGGAGGCGGTGATAGCCACGAAAAACAGGGTTTCGACAGGTACTCCCAGGCTCACCTTTTCAGAAAAAACCAGAGGAAATATTATGTTAAAGGAATGGGAGCATAACATCGCTGAAGGCAAGCAACAAGCCCAAAAGATAACCAACTCCTTGGAGGAGGCCTTTAATTCTATAGACGATGAGCTGTTGGGCATTGATAGTGGGTGCAACGTCGAGATGCTAATGCAAATGAATGTGGAACAAATCTCACTTGATCTAAAGGATAAGGAAGAAAGAGATTCGGCTAATATCTCTCAGATGACTATGGTGGACATATTCCAAGTGGATAAATGCATGATCAAACCCAGCGCGCAATTATGCGCCATCGACATCATCAACGGAGAGATGGAGGACAAACTGCAGCAGTTAGCCCGAGAATGTTACTTCTTCGAAGCCAGCTGTCAAGAAGAACCATCGCGGCTAATATCTCAGCTGGTGGAAAGATGTATCGCCTGTACCGAGCTCGCGCAACGACAAACATCTGGCACCAAATGAGGACAGAGTAGGAGAAATGGAGCGATTGCACTCCTCCCTGTTGTAACCAAAATTTTGTGACTATTGAGATTCTACCTTATTTGCAAAATTGTATAAATATATCACAGAAATAAATAAAGAGGGCTGGAACTTTTTGTGTCGTTTGTAATAGAGTTGTTTACATTTGAGAGTAATACAAGCAGATCTGAAGATTCTCAATTCCGTCACTATTGTGTTACAAGTTTGCTTCCTTGTATCTCATGTTTCATTTCATTTCATTTCATTTCATTTCATATTCTTAATTGATGTGCTTCGTTATAATTTAGTACGACCACTACTATATCGAATGAATTTCAGTTTTCTGCAATTGTATACTGTTTTTCCCCTGTACCAGCTACCAGCGGGTGTAAGACCAGTCTGCATTTTCAGAACTCTACACATATTCTCTGCTACATCGGTTAATTCTTTACATTTTTTCTCCCCTGTTTATGTGTGATACTCTCCCTTGATAGGAGCCTTACACCATATACAGTCAAGTGTTTTTTCTCCCATCTCACACTTTTATTAAAATATAATACAGTTATGGGAATGAGCCTTTGATTTGCATCCATATTTTATTTATGAAACCGTAAATTCTCTTTTATACGACCAAATTGAGACAACACTTATTTACTCTCTGAAGTTTTTTCACTTTTACTGTTCCTCCATGACTGTCCCTGTACCTACACAACCTCACATCCAACCCGGATTATCAGACCAAACACATATTTCCTTAAACCTCTTTGACACAATTCTTAAGACGACAACTAACCGGGCCGATCTTCAATGATCATGGGCATCCATTGAACAAGACATAACTATCCAGGAACAGTTGGAAGCCAGACAATGCCAACGAAGAAATCTTCCTTAGTTCCTCTGCCAAAGGTTGACATTTCTCCCTTCTCCATGTTTTACCCACTTTCAGATGCCTTGACACTGTACTTCTAAGACTTAAGTACAAACTCAGGAACAACAAGTTCCATAGACAACATGGCAAATTCTTATTCTTTACTCATCATCCATGCACAAAAAAGGAGGGCATTTGAATCTATAGGTATTTAAACACCGAAGTGATGACCGTCGATTCAACTCCTTGCCGACTACTTAGGCATGGACTGATGACTAAAGGGATAAGTGACAAAATATAAAACTGCAATCTTTTCATAATAATCAATAAAACCCACACATAGAAGTCATTGGAACCAGTAGTTGAGTTTGCCAAGGGACTGTCATTCAAATCAAAGGTTTATCATTCATAATACACGTGAAATAAGAAGATGCAAAGACTAAACATTTATCCATTAATCAATCAACTAAAAACTAAGTAAGGGATAGACAAGAGGACAAATTCTTATCCTTCACTCATCATCCATGCATAGAAAAGCAGGACATTTAAATCTATAGGTCTTTAAAAACCGAAGTGATGACCATTGATTTGGCTCCTGGCTGACTGCTCAGGCATGGACTGATTATTAAAGGGATAAGTGACAAAAGAGAAAACCACAATATTTTATCAATAATCAATAAAACCCACACATAGAAGTTATTGAAATCAGATATTCGGTTCGCCAAGGGACTGTCATTCAACTCAGAGGTTTATCATTCACAATCCACATCAAAGAAGATAATGCAAGGACTAAACATTCATTCATGAATCAATCAACTAAAATATAAGTAAGGGATAGACATTAGTGCAAATTCTTATCGTTCACTCATCATCCATGCACAAAAAAGTAGGGCATTTGAATCTATAGGTCTTTGAACACCGAAGTGACTACCGTTGATTCGACTCCTGGCTGACTGCTCAGACATGAACTGATGACTAAAGGGATAAGTGACAACAGATAAAACCACAAAATTTTCATAATAATCAACAAAATCCACACAAAGAAGTCATTGAAATTGGAAAGTTGTTTTCACCAAGGGAAATCAATTCAGAAAAACAACAAGCAAGTGGATTCATTAAAATCTCCCTAGGGTTGTTTGTAAATTCTTAATATAAATTAAGATGAGGTGGAGCAAATGTAATTTTTGTGATAATGTTATATTATATAACATATGAATTGTGCAAATTCTATATTATACATTTGGATCACTTGAGATATTTAAGGACAAATTGTTGGATAGTTGTGGATATAGTTGAACTAAATACATAACTGTGAAATATTTTATGGTCACCTAAAGTTACAGAAAGGGACCTAATTTTACTATAAACTAAGGGATTTCCACTAAGGAATACATAAAGGGACCTAATTTTACTACAAACTAAGGGATTTCCACTAAGGAATACATAAAGGGACCTAATTTTACTATAAACTAAGGGATTTCCACTAAGGGATTTATACCTAATTGTTACATAAAGGAACCATATTTCCACTAAGGGTTTTCTTAACTATAAACTCTCTAACTTCCTTGCTTGATATAGTTTTGAGTTTATTTTTTGTTGATTATTAGACCTAACATCATATTCCCCTTTTGAGACACTCATCAATCTTGTTATATTATATATGGATTTCAAGATTTGGGTTGTATCATTTCTATATAATCATGGAGAAATACTAAGAAAATTCAAAATTGTTTATAATTTATAATATTCTAATTAATATCATTTGTAACCTATCCTATCCTCTTATAATTAGTTATTTCCCCATTAAGAGAATGAATAAAAATAGGTACCTAATGTACAGGCACAAGAGACAATATGTTATCTATTGCTTAATGGGGGTTGGCATAAAGATGCCAATTCTTGGCTAAATCATTTGAGAATCGAGAAGGAGATCACTTTACATAACATTGATATACCATTAAAAATACTATTAAATCGAAATTCAATGAAATATCAATAGTTATGAAGAGTTTTTGTTAACTAGAAGGTAGGGATAAAATGCTATTTCTAACATAAAAACTCCCATATGATATGGATTTTCATTAGAAAATGTTTTCAAGATGGTCTCACTAGATTAGGTCTCACTAGATGGTTTCAAGATGTGTTTTTTCAACCTAGTCCAAATATAAATGACTCTTGGCAATGAATATTTCTTTCTCTTGTTTTGAAAAGAAGAACACAGAAACATGCAAAACTTGGCGTGAATTACATAATCATGTTAATCATTGAGTTTTTGAATGAAATTTTTGTTTGAGGCCATAACTAAGGGATCATATATCATAGATTGGCCCTACTCACTAACCTAAGGAATATTGATAGCTTGGATAATGACCATTATAGATTACCTAAAATGAAATCAATCTATGAATATATTGACTCATTATAGAAATACCAACATTAACAAAGTAATATATATTTTTTATTCATGGAAAATATCTTGAATCTTAGTCTTGATTCTTAGCATAAATGTTTGCTAGCAAACACTTTGAACCTAGTTTTTAAGGATTTTGTCACCTGTGATTACTTATTTTTAATAACATTTTTTTAAGACTCTTGTACACTACGAAATTGTGTTAAAAAAACGATGCACTCAAGAAATAATTGTTCCATATATAGATTGTTGTTCTTGAACTACAATCATACAATATGACATTAGACTATTTTTTGTTAAGTACAATGCCATATTCACTCTTTGCAATTCAATTCCATCTTACTCATGGTTGTTTATATTTGATAACAAAATGAATTCTACCTTTTTGCAAGATTGCTTTCAACTCTTTTCCTTTTCATTTAAAGAGCAACAATTCCACAATACTAGTAAATTACACCAACACACAAAATTTTGTAAATATCAACATCCCTAAAAAAATAGTATATATATTTATATATACTACCACAGATATCAAATGATGAATAAATCAAAGGGATATAGGAAAGTGTAATAAGGTGTCTACAAAACTAGTAAAAATAGAGCTTCAAATGGAACTTTATGCCTTACTAGTCAATGGATTGGATATGTTATTATGTGTTGAATAGTTAATGTAGCTATGTGCTTCTGTAAAAAATAGTCAAAATAGATTCTTGAAATTTATATGGAAAGGTGAAACTTATAAACTATATGGATTTTAAACATTAACTAACAAAATAATTACTTCACAATGAAAGAAAAATAGTAGAACAATGACCAAACTATCATGGTTTTCCTCTAGAGAGAAAGAGAGGCGAGTGGATGGAGTTGGGAGTATACAAAGAGAGAGAGACAAATAGATTCTCTCTTGGTTACCAACAGATTTCCACTAGGTTAACAATTGACTACTTTTTGTAGGTTACCAACAAAAATTTTGGTTAGAGGTTACACGCACAAATATGTGCTAGAATGAGATTGTTTTTACCTTTCCATCCCCAATAAAAAATTAACTCATGAAGAGTCCTAATAAATAGTCTTCTCATGAAAAGAAAACATGTCAAAGCAGATTGGTCCTAGGTGGGGTAGATATGAAATTGTCCTCTCTAACACTTGAGCTAGACCCAATTAACATATCAAATTAAAATTCACAACTTATTACTTGACTCACCCTTCGACTTGTATTTTGAGAAGTCATTTATTTTGTAAATCAATTTTCATTATCAATTACTAATATTTATTGAAATATATCTTTGTAAATTTTGATATACAAGTATATTTTCTCCACAAG
>SNQJ01S0039196.1:64844-82160 GCA_010110895.2 Picea sitchensis
ACTTATTACTTGACTCACCCTTCGACTTGTATTTTGAGAAGTCATTTATTTTGTAAATCAATTTTCATTATCAATTACTAATATTTATTGAAATATATCTTTGTAAATTTTGATATACAAGTATATTTTCTCCACAAGTGCATAATGGAAACACAAATATGTGGAGATCAATCATGATATTAAAGGAATTTGAGTACACAAATTAAACATTTCCTAAGAATCACAAGGAATCGTGTAAGAAGTAAAATAGTCAATTAGGTCAGAGTACGACTAAGTACTAAGTTTTGTTGGGAAGTTCCACTAGGAGAGAACCAACCTAATATGGAAGTGATAGATTTACTGAACTATGCATAATTGACTTGAAGATCACATTGATGGACAATTAATGGAAATAATGGATGCATGTTTCTAGAACATGTCAACAAAAACCTAAAAGGTTCTAAGAATGTTTATTGGTCAATTGGTCAATTCTTCGTGTAGTATGGTCTATGATTAGTTGAATGATTGAGGACTAAGTTGATCAAGTTCTTGGTAGAATAACACTCAATGTTACCATGGAATAGATCAATCCTAATGGTTTCTTTGAGGGTGCATATTTTAACCTCAATGAATTGACAGAATGTACAAGGGATTACAAGATCAAAAGAAACAGGTGTATGGTGCATCGACAATAACTATTGAACCAATTCATTCTCATTAGTAATTGGGCATCAAATGACTTGTAGAAGTTGAATTGATTTTTCAAGTGGCATGTAAAGAAGAGGAACAATTGTAACTATTTCTTAGAGATGGGCCATAAGAATATGATATGCTAGAGATTGAGAGAGGGAGGTAGGAGTTTGAAGATTACAATTGAGAAAGGATGCAATTATAGGTGATTTGAATGTTGGGATGGTATGTGACATGGGACATTTAAAAATTTAAATGTGTTAGCTCTGTAAGACATTCATTTGGAATCCTCATGGAATTTATTCATTGCAATCGTAAAGTATTAAAGTTGATATATGAAAATACAATGTAGCATAGGTCATTCTAAAGTATAATATTGTTCTAATTTAGATAAATAAATGTTGTAACCACACAAGTAAATGTTATAATTTTTTAATTCTAATAATTGTTAGAATTTTTACTTTTAGTAATATGGCCATATGTTGAGAACAAGACTATGGCATATACTAAATTATGTAATGTAACATACTCACAAAATAAAGTGGATTGACACACTTCTAAAATGTCATAATACCATAAGTAAATATTATGGAAACACAAAAAAATAATTATATTTGAAAATACGTTTCCTAGCTTAGGCAGAGTGTATACTTGCATCCTACAGGCCTTGGGTGAATACAAACCTGTCCATAATTTAAACAAATTAAGGATTGATAGACCTCCTTGTTTGGATCAGGATTATGTTGTAGGGTTCCTTGATGGATCCTCACAAGACATGGGCAAAAAATGCAAGGTAGGGTCTGTTTTAAAATGTCTAGCCTTAAGGACCTTCAATATGGAAATGAATTGTGGGTATGGGACAAATACAAAAGGAGAATTGTTAGCCTTATTGTGCATGTTGTATTTTGCAAATGTATTGAAGGTTACAATATTAATGTTGGCAGGTGATTCAAAGTTCATTATTGACTAGTTTAATAATGATAATAATTTACAGGTACTCGCTTTGTAGCCATGGATGGAAAAAATCAGGACTGTGTGGAAGTTTTATTCAACTAAAAGCACATCACATTTACAGAACATATAACAAGGCTGCAGATCAGATGTCTAAGGAAGCACTACAGTTGGATGAGGAAGGTATTTGTTTTACAAAAATCACAGATAGTCTTACAGGGAACTTTGAAAAAGTGTCTACAAGATAAAGAATATCGGTACAAGGGATAATGACAGGCTGGATATTCACTGTAATAGACTAATTAAAGTTTCTTTTGTGTTTTGATAATTTTGTAAACAAGGTACTAACATGAAGGTAATTGCAGTTGTATTTGGTTTTCGAAAAGTTTTGGTGAAGGTTAATTGATGGGAGCAGTCATGAATTGAAGACAAGTTAATTTAAGTTGTAATGTAATCTTGGGAACAGATCTATTATATTAACTATTATAAGATATTTCTCTAATCAATTTTGTTTAGAAATTGGCAGATGGAATGACATATTTAAGGTGTTAGAGATTGCATAGTTTTGATGGATTATAAATTTATTTATACTTTTAAAAATGCAATTTAAATATTGATAAATTGTAATTTTACTCATAAATAAATTACAAAATTTTTATTTGAAAACATTATTGAACGTTTTCTAGTTTCTTTTTTGATCAGTTTTGTTTAGAAATTCACAGATGAAATCATAGATGTAAGGTATTGAAACGACAGTCATGTAAAGTGTTGAGATAACATAGTTTTGATAAATTATAAATCTTCATAATTTATATAATGAAAAATTTTAATTTCACTCATAATTAAACGACAAATTTAGATTTGTGAACCTTAAATCCCCACTTCAATAATAAAAAAGCATGAAGCTACACCATTTCAACTATTTGGTCGGTCAGTTAGAGGCCACATCTATTGTGGGCTAATATGGAATTCAAATTTTTCGATACACATACATATGTCTATGGTTTAGATGTTGTACATGGGATTTTAATTATGAGTTATGAAATCTGGTTTCTTTTACACCATGTGGCTTTTAATTTTTTTTTTTTGAAAAATGACAATATAAATTCATAATATAACACACAGTGTGTGTGATATAATATATAACACATTGTGTGTTATATAATATAGCACACACTGTGTGTTATATAATATAACACACAGTGTGTATTATATTATATAACACACATATGTTATATAATATATAACATATGCAGTGAATATGTTATATAATATATAACATATGCAACGCATATGTTATTTAATATATAACA
Organism: Picea sitchensis; assembly: GCA_010110895.2. Taxonomy (NCBI): domain Eukaryota; kingdom Viridiplantae; phylum Streptophyta; class Pinopsida; order Pinales; family Pinaceae; genus Picea; species Picea sitchensis. The sequence goes on from SNQJ01S0039196.1 coordinate 67,778, forward strand.
AATTAAATTTATGAAAAAATTAAAACGAAATCTAAAACTAAAATTAAAATTAAAGTACAACTAAAACTAAAACTAAACTTGAAATTAAAAATCAAAATTAAGTTAATTAGGTGGTTGAATAGATCAATGGCATGGGCATGACAACGGCTTGGCCATAGGGCTGGGCCCCCGCAACCAAGTCACAGTCCACTGGATTGTGACTTAGCCGCGAGGTCCTAGCCCTGTGGCCAAGTTGTTGGCATGCCCACGATATTTCCCTGTTCGACCACCTAATTAGCGAAATTTTAATTTAAAAAAATAAATTAAATTTATGAGAAAATAAAAACAGAAACTAAAACTAAAACTAAAATTAAAAATTAAAATTAAAATACAACAAAAACTAAACTTAAAATTAAAAATTAAAATTAAAAACTATAACTATAACTATAACTAAAATACAAATTAAAATTAAAAATTAAAAACTAAAACTAAAACTGTGATAAATGCCTGAAACTCGTCGACCGCTCGCCAACACGATCATTGCGCCACCCCTATGCTCATACTGACAGCTCACCACCCCGACCGCTGCACCAAACACTCACAGACCTCTCTGAAAAATCGCTCACAGACCCCAGCGACTAAAATCTCATAGACTCACAAACGCTCAGACTCACAAATGTGTCAAACGCTCAGACTCACAAATGCGCCCACATGGCCAATAGCTCACAGACGCACAAAGTTAGAAAAACATTCCAAAATAGATGTGTGATTGATATATAAACAAGCTTTTGGCCGAAAGATTGTTCGGCTGAAATATCTTTCGGTCGAAAAATTGTTCAGCCAAATAACCTTTCGGCCAAAAGCATGTTTCGGTCGGAATATCTTTCGACCGAAAACATATTGTCGGATGGAAAAAATCCGTCCGACTAAATTTTTACACACAAATCGAGGGTGTCGTTATTTTATTGTTCGATTTAACGTTCCACTTTTCGGCCTACACGCAAATCGAGGGTGTCGTTATTGTATCGGCTGATTTAACGTTCCACTTTTCGGCCGAAAAATATTATTATTTCCACTGAAAACATGTTTTTCAGAATTTTGGAGATTTTCTTATCACGAAAGTGTTATCCACCTTCATGATTTCACCCAGTTCACACATTTAAAATTTTCATACAAATATCTATAAGTGTGAAAATTTTCATTAGCAATGATTATGGGTATTATATTTAAAATCATGGTTAAAAATTGAGATAAGAATAAGGAGCTAGGAAAATGGATTTATTTTTGTGTATATAGATAAACCTCCAAATTTGTCATTCCAATGATAAAACCAAAGTAGCAAACTCATCCAACAACTAGATGATCCAAAAGGATCTATAGAAGGCTAAGAATAACTTATAACTCATAGAGACAACTCAGGACACTCAGAATGACTTTAGCAGATAGATAAAGGGAAAAAATTCAAAGTTCCCAAAACTCAATGAAAATGGCATGATAATGAAGAGCGCGTCACAATAATTCTAATGATGCAAACGACTCATCAAATAGAGTTACAAATTGAAATAAATTTGTGGTCAAAGTTTGGTCAACCTAGCCCAGTCAACATGGGATGAATCAACATGTGTATTGTTGATGTCAGCATCTGTACAGATGAACTAAGAATACATATAGTACATGTGTAAGGAGTAGGAAGGTGACATGTGGCATGTTTATGTCAACATGATGATGTGGAAGCACCAGAGGCTTCCATGTGTCACCTAGCTTTGGCATTTTTGGACCAATCCATGGACCAATCAGATCATTCCATGTGGCATTCCATACAATCCATACGCTAACATGGCTTTCTAACTTGAAAGGTGGTAATGTGGACCGTTGAGAGGTTGACATGTGGCCCAATCAGAGACTTCCATGTGGCAGGCGAGAAATGCCCAAGGACAACCCATAAATAAAAATTTGAAAAAAAATGGTTTGGCAGGTCCACCAAATCTGGCAGACCATGGAAAACCTAGCAACAATTTACATCATTTGGATATGGTTCTAGCGACATCACTAAACTGGCAGAAAAAATATTTATATATATACAATGTAACAATACAAATCCCAAAAGGAGAGTCTATGGGGTTTGACCCTGAGACCTCCTCCCACACAAAGCACCTTAACATATCCTCCTTGATTAATAGGATGCAGGCCACTACATTGTAACGAACACCTTCAACAATTCTTAAATGCTTCATCTTCCCAGCCACCAGGGGGGAGGTTCATACCGTACGACATTTTGGGCATGAATTTCTATGCAAGTACACTCATTAATGTAGGTTGCAGAGGGCATGGAAACCGAGACAGATTTATTCTTGGGATTGGGAGTGCTAGAGTCGAATCGAGGCATGGAGACAGTCATTTTTGGGTAATTTGACGCCATGAATTCAATGGTGTTGTTTGTTTTCGCATCTGATCATTATTTTTGCAGCTTGATTTCAGAATGAGGTATACTTATGTATTTTGCCAAATTCTTTTGTTGAGTTAATGAAAGAGCCTACTCATATGAGAGAAGGACCCAGAGACATTGTCCACCAGAGAGAACTCTGATATCAAGTTTTTTTGTTCATATATGATGCTTATGTCTCTTCATCTTTTAGCTTTTCCTTCTTTAATGGTCCTCTTTATAAGTCATTCGATGAAAAGATCCTGGATCACTAGATGAAAAGAGACATCCTCACCATATTTTTTGAATTTATAGGAACATGCATGCATTAATAAGGTGCATGCAATCCTATCACATAGTTTTCATAACCTTACAATATTTCCATCACCTTTATCATCAAGGCATATTTTAGGACCTATGTTTGATAAGGAAAGGTTTAACATTAGAAGTGATCTGTTTTCTCATGGGTATAGTCCTAGTAGGCCCATCCTCTTTGTGAAAAAATGCCCAATGTTGCTTGAAATGCTAGTTGGGTCACAAATACCCCATGGAGAATGCATGTTTTCCGGTGGGAGGCCTTTTTCATAGATCTTGAGTCCTATAAAGTTATTTTTCTTGTGCAAAACCCTTTTTTCCTTTTTTACCATGGTCTAGTCCCCTATAATCATCACTCCAAAAATAAAATAATAGAATCCATATCCCATATCCCACATAGAAGACTCATGTGTTGGTTGTAACGACCCCCGTCATTACGACTACATGTGGCGCAAGCAAGTGCAACTTTTTTTTTTTCTTTTATCTTTTTTAGTTCAATAGTTCTTTGAATGATGGATATTAACAGGTCCATTCAAACTTCCTCCCTCATAATCAAATTTAGAAACTATATTACTAAGTAAATACCAAGTGATAATATGAAAACAAAGTGATGCCATTCATTCCTTTTGTAAATAGTAATATGAGTCACAATTTCAAGCCATTATAATACTTTTTTTTTTCAAAATATTTGTTTTACAACTACTTACTTACTGATAAATCAGATGCATCTAATTACCACGATGGAAATACAGCATGTAATGAATCCAATTATATATGATAAATCAATTTTCATCAAACCCAAGTTGATAACCCTAATGACTTTCTTAAGTCCCCACGTCAGAACTTCAAGACAATTCCTACAGATTGCAGCAGTGAGTAGCCAGAGATTGGAGGGCTAGGGTAATATTGACGGAAGGCTCAAGATCGAGTGAGAGCTTCAGAAGCATTGGGAAGTTCTTTCCTATTTTTATCAAACTAGACAGAGTGAACAAAAAAATCAAGAAACGGATTTGTCAATAAGGAATTGGAGTCCAAATATCTGCTAGTAATCAATACACATAGGTAGTATAATTACCATCATTAAATTAAATGCATCTGAACGAAAAGGAAGACACAAAATCTAAGGGAGTGAAATTAATTGAAAATAAAAAAATACATATGGTCAAAGGGCAGTGAGTAATCATTACAAATCTACACTTGAAAAAACCTCACGATAATGGAAAACGTCGACAAAATCCCATCCATAAATGTCCTGAATAAATCATTCATTATGAGAAAAGATTTACATTTTCCAGTGAAGTATTAACACAGGAAACCTGAAGGATTATCCAATTACAATTAATAATTTGAGTGAAACTCCAACTCCTCACATTCTAGAATTTCATATCCTCTGAAAATGGGGATACCCTAGTTTCGACAACTAAAAATGAAGGTGGGATTTCCAGTATTACGCATATACTATTTCACCTCCACTGATTGGATACCATTTACGGAGGAGCACTACTTGCAACAAAAACACCAGGATACTCTATACAAAAACGAATATTTTGAACCAATGCCCAAGGTTATGGATAAATACCAGAGAGTGAATTATAACTTAATAATTCGTGTGCACATCCACTATATTTTAATGATAAATGAATCTCTAATGGTTCCAGGAGGAGTTATTTAACCAAGACGCCGCTCCCTTAAGATGACTACAGAGTTCTACAGTTTACACAATTAATTTATATTGGTAAGACAAATTCTCCTTGACACTCAAATTATAACCATCTAAATATGGAATTCAACCCTTGATCTAACATGAACGACCAAATAACCTTGTTTATGACAATAATTACATGAAGAGTAAAACATCATTGATCAATAAGGCTCATAGAAATTTCATAATGTAGAAGGAATTTATTTTCTTTTCAATAATATTAAAGATGTACAAAAGTTCCATAATTCACAGTTGTAAAATTTGTTACACAGAAATATTCATACAAATACCATTGATTCATTGTATTTCAGGAAGGAAATATGAATACGCATACTTTAAAACATCATATAACAATTACCAACAAAACATTGTATATTCAGAAAAGTAACGACCCATAATAAAACAACATCAATCACAGAGAAATAAATAAGTATTTTCATTGTACACAATAAGGAATTTGTTGGAAGATCATAAATGAAATTGGCTAAATAAAGCAACCAGAATCGTAGAGCAATAAAGAAGTATTTTCGCTAGACACAATAAGGAATTTCTTGGGTAGAGAAATTATCCTTCACTTATTGTCCATGCACATGAAATAAGGGCATTTGAATCTAAATCTTTAACACCACGGTGAAAGAGAGTTCATTTCGCTCCTGGTCGACTCCTTAGGCACAGACTAATAACTTAAAGGATAAGGAACAGAAGATAAAAACACAATTTCTTTATATTAAAAATAATAAAAAACACAGAGTAAAATAAAATAATGTCTCGAGAAACAAAACATAGTATTCCTCGGTAATAATACAAATGCAGTAATAATCCCAACTAGAACCGAAAAATGAAATAAAACGCAGTAATAAAACAAATCTCAGAAATATAAATTTAGTGACCCTTTTGCAATTTCACATGATGCACTATCGTCCAAATAAAAAATAATATGCATAACTAAACGAGCCTTTTCTTTTAACAACATCTACGCAGGTGAGATTTAGACAATAAAGAAATGCATGAACAATAGATTGAGCTATTATTTAATACAAATTATGCACATGGATACCATAGCCAAATGCGAAGAACCGAAAGTGATTGTCCTACACTCGTGCTCCATCCAACTCTGACTTGCCTACCGATGAGACCTCACCGGTACCTCCTAGCCAACAATAGGGGTACTCTTTTTCCCCCTAATCCCCCCGAGCCCCAAAGGGGCCATGCATACAATACTAGAGAATGCTAGCACCCAGCTCACCTCTCAAGGTCAAGCTACCACTCGTTACCCAAGATGGGTATCCAAACTCCCACAAGAGAAGTTTAGTCAAGATGAAATTTGAGTAGCATAATTTTATGCAAGACACATGTGATTTTACTCCTCCTCAGCCATCATTTTTATAGATTTTCTTAGTTATTAGTTTCCCAAACCCTCACTATATTCCCTTTTCATTTATTTAATTAGGAAAAACCTCCTCCATACACATGTCGCTCGATCCCCTAATGCACCAAAAAATCAATTTATCAATTAATTTAATTTGTCTATTTCCCTCTCCCAACAAAAATCGTTGCTAAAAAAGCTCCTCAATGTCTCATTATCCCCTTACAATTCTTAAATGACATACGCCTTACTTAATTCCTAGTTGAGTTCATAAATAGAAAGTTCCAAAGGCTATATTCCTTACTAAGATAGACATTCACGTTTTTCTTTTAAGTTTCCCCTTTTCTTTAGGTTTCCCCCTTTTCTTTAAGTTTCCTTTTTTCTTAAAGTTTTCCCTTTTTATAACTAAGTTAAAAATTAGTAGGTTTAGACAAAACAACCAAATACCCCTTTTATTAATTAAACCTTTATTAAATTTTCCGCTTTAATTATTAATGCTTGAACTTTCTTTACCCCCTTTCTTGTTACATGTCTAATTAGTTTTTTTTTTTTTCGAATGTTCTACTTAGACCTAGGTTTTCAATTCACTAGGCTTTGTGATAGTTTTTAAGGGAAAAAAATGTTATTAAACTTTACTTATCACGTCATTTATTTTAAGGCCGACCAATTCCTAAGGAGGCATAGTTTTCTAGTCATTAGTTTTATTAACTTACCATATTTAAAATCATGAACTTCCCTTCAGGATGCACCATGTTCTCCAAGGGTGCCACTCACCACTTTCCATTTTATTCATGCGACGTTCCCTTCAAGATGCAATACTTGCTCCAAGGGTGCCACTTGCCTCTTCAATGAATTTGGTAGATGTCAAACCCCTGGAGTCAATACTTTGTCAGGTGATCTTGTGGGAGACTAAGGGCCTCTAAGGAATACGGACCCTGCCTTATTGCAAGCCCTTTAGAATCATCGTGAGAAACTTTCACAGTCTACCCTGATGACATCATGGGTCTTCTCGAACTAGGTAATCGTTAACCTACAGTTTGAGCCATGGTGAGAGTGCTAGTAGGTTGTGGTAGAGCTTCTACCACACCTCTCCCTCAATGTCTCTAGCTGTCATGTGTGACCCCTTTACTTCAAATGTGAGTCTAGTCGACAATATATTGCCAGCCTTCATCCATTAACAAATCATGTTTTCAATAAAAATCAACATCATAATATATAATCATATGTACATATGTCACATCCACAACATTCAAACCCTACCAGTCCACTCCCTGACTAGGTCTAGAATCCAAGGGGTTTCATCGATGCCTCGACATCCTCAACATATAGAGTCCTGCACACTCAGGAGAACCCATTCAATAGCACATGTCTATGTAAATAAAAAAAAATAACATATCATCAAATCCACAATATCTCATAATTATAATCAAAACAACCAATAGTATAATGACCCAGATCACTTGCACGCAAGTGTCCTCAAAAAATAATTTTGCTCAGTGTGCACAAGAGAGAGATGTTACATACACTCCCTCTTATTTTAAACTTTTTCCCGAAGTTTCACAGTATGCAAGTTTCAAAATAAAGTGTATCATAATATCATAGGTCTAGCTATGAAACCAAAATCAAAATTATTGACTTATATCATATGCATCCTCCCAAGTTTCCAAGTGCGAGCTATAGTTGTCCCACTGGACCTTGACCTGATATGTTGTTCGATGCCATAGTTGTCTAATGCGATGGTCCAGGATGCATATTGGATCCTTCGTGAGTGTGCCCTCATCTGATACCTGCAAGGAATTCATGTCAATAACATGTGTAGGATCACTAACATAATGTCTCAAAATAGATATGTGAAAAACATCGTGCATACGCCTCAAAGAATCAGGCAAGGCTAGTTGATAGGCCAGGGGCACCTTTCTTTCCACAATATCGAAGGGTCCCATGAACCTAGGAGAGAGTTTATCACCATTTCCAAACTTGATCAAAATCTTATGCGGTTTCACCTGCAAGAAGACTCGATCAACGTGACGCACATTGACATAACTCTTTTGTCGATCCTACGCTTCCTTGATCCTTTGTCTTATTGGTTTCATTTGATATTCCATTTCTTGGATCTTTTTTGGTCCCACCAGGACCCTATCCTCAAGCCGATACCAACTCAAAGTTGTCTGACATGGTCGCCCGTAAAGAAACTCAAAAGGCGTCATCTTAATGGTGCTTTGATAATTGTTGTTATATGCAAATTCTACCAGTGGAAAGAATTCTTCCCAATGCTTATGTTGTTCCATCACATACATATGAAAAATGTCCTCCAATATTTGGTTTTTTCTTTTGGTTTTCCCATCTATCTCCGGGTGATATGTGGTACTAAAGTTCAGTTGGATTCCCAAGGCCTCTTGGAAACTAGTCCAAAATCATCCCATAAACATCGATCCTTTATCATATATAATCCTCTTAGGAACACCATGCAACCTCACAATCTCACAGATGAAAAATATAGCTATGTCAGGTGCCTAATACATCATACGCACATGAATAAAATGAGCACTCTTCATCAGAGTGTCGATTACCAGAAAAATCAAGTCATGTCTCCTTGCCGTCAGTGGCAGTCCAACAATGAAATCCATCAAAATTACCTCCCATTTCCATTCTAGAATAGTGTGTGGATGTAGTAATCATGTCGGATGTCTATGTTCATCCTTCACCTGCTGATATTCTAGACATCTTTCCAGGTAGTTGACTAAGTTTTCCTTCATTCCTTTCTAGAAGAATAATGGTTTAAGGTCCGCTCTAATTTTCATGACTCCATGATGAGCCATATACACTGATTTATGAGCCTCATTTAGGATCAAAATCCTCAAATCTTTGTTGGGTGGTACATAAATTCAATTTTTAAATCTCAATAATCCGTCGTCGTCCAACGTAAATCCTTCAAATCTTGGTACCATCATTGTATTTTGTCCAATAAAATACTTTACCTCTTTATACCAGTCATCGTTCTGTTGTAAAGTTATAATATTTTCACTTATATTTGTCTAAAGAGGCATCACCGAAAATATGCATGGTCTCCGACTCAATGCATCAACCACTCTGTTCATTTTTCTCTTTATGTAAGTAATCTCAAAATCGTACTCGCTAAGCAATTCCGACCAATGTCGTTGTCGTGCGTTCAAGTCACTTTGCGTAAATATGTGGTGTAGTCCACATTGGTCTATTTTTAGTTCAAATTTCCGTCTAATCAGGTAATGTCTGCAAAATATCAAGGCATAAACAATCTCTAACAACTCCAAATCGTGTGTTGCATAGTTCTCGTCATGCCTTCTCAAATTTCTTGAGATGTAAGCGATCACTCGACTGTCTTGCATAAAGACTGTGCCTAAGCCTTCCTTGGATGAGTTAGTGCATACCAATAATTCTGCATCCATGTCAGGGACCCTCAGTATTGGAGTTGTCGTCAACATCTCCTTGATCCTCCAAAATGCCTCCGCACATTTCTCAGTCCAAACAAACTTCTTGCTCTTATTTTGTAATTCCGTGATCGGATTTGCTATCTTCAAAAAAATCTTGGCGAACCGTTGATAGTATCCCATTAAACCCATGAATCTACGCACTTCGGGGACATTCGCTTGCACAGGAAATTCCATAATAGCCTCTAACTTTGTTGGATCCACAACGATACCTTCGTCGGGGATGACATGCCCTAAGTAGTGAATCTTCGATTGATAAAATGAGCATTTTGACAGTTTCCAAAATATTTTTTTCTCTTGTAGAAACAACCCATGACCTTCCCACCAAACTTCTATTTGGATCCCGAAGCCATTTATACAAAGATAAACTCATCCTATTCGAATACCTTTACCTTAATTCTTTTTAGCGTTGTGTTATCACTCCAAGAGTCACTCCCAGACTGCAAATGAGAGTAATCTTGGTAACATAGAAATAAAAATGCTTGATTGGTTTAGTGGATTAAGAACAAGAAAAAAAGGAAGGGGAAAGACAGTAAGTTGTTGTAAATCAATGATGGACCATTGGGCTATGGAGTCAAGAAAACATCCTTCTCATTAAATGCAATCAATATGCATATCAGATAAATGTTTATTGAATAGAGGAAGAAAAATATAACACAAAGAAGAACATCCATAAGGCAGAGATCCTCTCTGCATAAATGAATTCAAGGTACTTGAATATAAATAGTGACTAATAGGAAAAATACATTAGATCCTTAGATACTCAAGAATCCATTAATCAAAGGAAACAATGATCCTCAAGGTGTACAATTCATTCAAGTAAGAAGGCTAATTGGGAAAGAAAACAAGCGATAAAATCTGATAACACATATATCACCAACCTTCAATAACAAAAATGTTTACAAAAACAAAATCCCCTTAGGGTTACAATGATCAAATCCAAAGTGCCTCCTACAACTCTCTACTCCTCTTGCTCATGAATCCAACCTTCAAATAGAAAAAACTGTCTCCTGCCTCTTCAGGCTCGAGTCCTATCTCTGCTTTCTAAAAATACAAGGTAGTTACAAAAGCTTGACACATGTGCAGTTGATTATCTAACTTCTAGGCATTGATTTTATAATAAAAAGACACCTATACCTTTAACCTATATTCTTGGAAACTAACTCAACATAAAGTATTGCAAGTAAAAAGAATGTTTCTTGAACAGTCTCGAGTAGCAAAGAAGTTACAGTTAGAGAGTACAGGCTCTAACCATTTCCTATAAGGCTGCCTAAAATGATGGAACTACTTGCCACCTATAGATGTTCCCTTGACCACCTACAAATATTCAATTTTTCATCAAAACCTTGTTTTTGACCTTAAATTGCCCAAACTTTCATCACTACAAGGAGCATTTTCAGAAGAGGATACAACAATAAGAAGATCTGGAATCCAACAAAGGTTTATCCTCAAATGGTTCTTGATTTTCAATCATGGCATTTGCACACCCTCTTTGACATAATTACTACATTATAGTAGTCAAGTGGATGATAGATATTTTTTTTAAGGTAAAAAATATAAACCTTTCCATGAACATTATCAAAGGTTATGAATAATAAGGTTTCTCTCCGGACAATAGTGTGAGTATGGTTGAATTATTAGGAGACAACAATTTTCAACCAGCCACCTAGAAGAGTGATAAAATCGATTCTCCTGATTCTCTGTGCCACTTGGTAGCGCCACTCGGTAGCACCCTCGATAGTGAGTTTATGTACTGCCCTAAAAAATGCAACACCTCCTTAATAGTCTTCAATAGATGATAACACACTTCGAATCCTTCTTCACACTCTACAAATAATAATGCAAGTTAATTAGCAGCAAGGATTGCTTGCATTCCACTATTATATTTCTTGGGCTCCCTGCAAGGTATGTAAGAGTGAAAATTATTCACCCGCTATTGTCAGTGCCATGATAATAGTTTGCAAGGCCTGGCCTATTTTTCCTTCTTCCCCATTTTCAATTCCATTGAATAGACTGAACAATGAATAAATGTTGATCAATTGTAGGATAAAGACCCATCACAACTATTTTTCCAAAAGATTTTATGGTGCATTCCGACCTCTCTTCAAAATTGATCGTGTATTTAAGAAACTGGATATTGGCCCTGCCATATTCAAATTCATATGCTCTACAAACTTAGGGTATCTCCTTCCACCGATGGAGAATCCTTTGTAATTTTTTAAGTCAACAATCACTAGTCATTGTTTAAATTGATGATGCAATAAATTGTAGATTCGGTGGTTTAGAAACAGAGCCAACAAATAATACCTCTTGCAAATGTAAATAACACATATCTATATACCCTGCAATCGATTTCTTTCACCTGGCAATGAGCATTAATTTTTTCATGGATTTTTGGCATTATTCCATAAATTGGCTTTGAATTGCATGTAAGTGTTAACCCGTAACAAGTGCTTGACATGTGGAAGCTTAATTCCTATGCAACCTCAACTTTAAACATTTGGGCACTGTAATGCTAAGTGTTTTGGCTTAATGCTAACTCCATGTATTTTCTTGTGGTGATGACAAATGGGGTGTGTGACAAGTAGGCTTGGAGGTTGACATATGTGCCCATGTACTTCGATGTGTGGATTTTAGGATATGGATTATATATGTAGTATGGGCTAGGGTAGTACACTTTCAAGCACACATCACTTCAGTAAAAATAAATTAAAAACCAAAATATAAATTTGATTATATGAAAAGTGAAGGCTTAATATAAAAGTGATTTTTGTCATGCAGGTAAAAAGGCAATCACAAGGATGTAGGCCAAAGGACATCAAATGAGAGCTCGCTCAAGGCTAGATAAAAATCTGAATGTTATGATAATGGCACAAGATCAAAGGATTAAGGGTTTTTGGAAGATTTTGACAATTCTAGTGAAGAAATCAAAATGAGATGAGGTGCTTCGGGAATTTCCAGTAGCAATGTTGGTATTTTAGCAAATGTAAATTTGGGTACTAACATTGGCTCCATGGGGGATTGCATGCTCCCCGCCAGCTACCAAGAACTTGTAGACTTGTGCCTTGTCCATCGTCCATCTCTGTCCAAGAAAACCTCTATACTCAAAAGCACCTATGCTCCTTTATTCAAATATGAAATGACCGTAAACTAAAAATTGGCTTTTGCTAAAAACAACTTGATGAAATATGACAACTGCAAATTGTCAAAAAGGGAATGCTCAAAATGAGCTTATTTCTTCCTACTCCTACTCTAATCAAGCATGCTTCTTCAGATTAGGTAAAAGCGTGCTTCCAATGAAGCCATACAGGCATCTGACTGATTGGTAAGCATTTTGATCTGGAAATGATCAATGTAGGAAACAAAAGAATGCATAAATGCATTTAAAAAGAGCAAGACAACCATCCTTCAAATGACAAAAGTGCTCTGACATCCAAGCTGCTTAGAGACTCAAGATAATTAGAAAATGGATCTATAAGAATGAAAATAAATACCTCTTGTTATTGTTTCAATTGAAGATCTGAAAGTCTCTGCATATCCTCCTGTTGATCATGGTTTCCACCTTCAGATGCTTGCAAATATGAACAGGATTGTATGCTAGCTTCATTGTTGATGATAGAATGTTTGGTGTCTTCTACAGATCCAGGTTCCAACATAATACACGCGGGATCACTAATTTGAGAAGGTGATTGTTGAATGTCTGTTGCAGGAGTTTCCAGATGGTTGATTTCTATACACAGTTGTTCATTATCAACATCTAATTCATAGTAGTCATAAACTGGTGGGATTCTCTTCAAGTCGACAAAAGATATTTGCTCTCCTTCATCAGAATATTCATCAAAAATAGGTGAATCAAGCACGCCCTTTTCTTGCATAAAAATATGATCAATCTCCTGATCTTCTTCTTCAATCTAGATACTAACAAAGGATGGGAAACCTCTTGCAGGAAAGGAGAAAGATCATTTTCTACAATAGTTTCTTCTTGTAAATCAGCGAGATCGGATGCATAAGCTACAAGATAAAATGCAATTGAACCCATGCAATCATTAGTATGATCATGAATAATATCTGGAACACTTTCCTCTCAGGAATAATAAAGTGAAAGAGGTTCACTCCTATCTTCATTTGGACAGTGATTAAAATAGTTTTCATCTTTATATTCAGCAGTGCAATCTAACAAATCTTGAGCACATTCTACATATCCCTCACAACAGTTATAACAAATACTTTCAGAGGGATAAAACCTTTTGCAATGTTCATTGAATACTCTGTGGAAATCCTTCAAGTATGAAATGATGGAAGGGGTAATGAGAAATACCATTTATGTGCATCCCCATCCAATGAATACAAGAACATTTTCATCAATATATCTTCATGATGGATGTCAAGCTGTTGCATCAAAGAATGAAATTCATGAACATGATCAACAGGGTTGTCATCCTTACCTTCATAAAACCTTGGAAGCAAATATTTCCATTCATCAATAAGAGGCACAATATGTGGATAATCTTCTATAGTTGAGAAATCGAGTGGGGCAAACCTCTTGGCTAGGATAACATTCATATCCATTTGATTCACCTAATCCCCAATGGAGTCACCAATAGATTCTAAACAATGGAGTCGCCATGGTGAATGTGCAGTCTTGAAGGTGTCCAACTTCAGTCACCATCTAAAGCTGGAGCTGTTCAATGTGGTTCTTCCCAGGGAGCTTTTCAATCTGCTCAAATTTATCCCCAACAATGGTGCCAATTATGTTAGCACTCCAAGAGTCACTCCCAGACTGCAAATGAGAGTAAGCCTGGTAACATAGAAATAAAAATACTGGATTGAGTTGGTGGATTAAGAATAAGAAAACAAGGAAGGGGAAAGACAATAAGTTGTTGTAAATCAATGATGGACCATCATGTTATGGAGTCAAGCAAACACCCTGCTCATTAAATGCAATCAATATGCATATCATATAAAGGTTTATTGAATAGAGGAAGAAAAGTATAACACAAAGAAGAACATCCATCAGGTAGAGATCCTCTCTGTGTAACATCCCGCTCTGGCGCACTGAGAAAACTTATTCTTTGAGGACACTTTCTCACAAGTGATCTGGAATGTTATGATGTTAAACTATTTATCCTTGA
>SNQJ01S0039197.1:46916-62840 GCA_010110895.2 Picea sitchensis
CTCTCTCTCTCTCTCTCTCTCTCTCTCTCTCTCACACACACACACACACACACACACACACACATTTCATGGCACGTTTTTTATGAATCTCATTATTTCTGCATTTTATGTTGATGAAAGTATGAATTTCAAAGTGTATGAATTTATTTAATTTGATTAATTACATTTTAAAGTTTTAATCAAGTCTATGTAAGTAAGAATAGTTCGGTTTTTCTAAAGTTGGGGCACTTGTTGTCATTTTATATATTGTGCACGAGGTGCCATTTTGTAAAAGATGTACAATTTAGACGATGTTGAAAGTATACACACACACACACACATTTCCTGGCATGTTTTTTTATGAATCTCATTGTTTTTGCATTTTATGTTGATGAATGTATGAACATCAAAGTGTATGAATTTTATGTGTATGAATGTATGATTTATTTAATTTGATTAAGTACATTTTAAAGTGTTAATGAAGTCTATGTAAGTAAGAATAGTTCATTTTTTCTAAAGTTATTATAAATACTTGTGTTATGCATTAACAAATCTCTGATGGAGGAAAAGTTTGTTAAGTGCTAAATCCATACACTATTAGTGGTTCTCATTACCTAAATTTGAAAAAAGACTGAATATCCATCCTAGTTAAGACTCCAGGAACCAATAATAACAATCATGTAGGCTAACATAATCATAATGGAAATAAGAGAGTTGAAACCTCACATTACTCTATCCAAAATGAAGTATGGTTCATTATAATGTCAATCATAACATGTTGCAAGGGTTTTTTAATACAAAATCAACACATAAAATATGAGTGCACAATAAAACTTCACATCAAATGAAAATATACCTCAAATTCTCCATTAAGCTTTCCAAAATGTTCTACAATGTAGCCCAATAGAAGAGCTCCTAAATACCCAAATTCTCCACCCTTTACAATGGAGAGAGAGAACTCTTATTTCTAGAGTGAGTGTCTTCTCTTATACATTAAAATATTATTATTTGCTAACTAACTCCATGACAAGTCAAATAAATATTATAATAATGAATTAGTTAGATCTCTCCTCAATTCATGGTTGACCATGTTACAACATGTGGACATTAGCCTCTCCAAATAAATTCGCCCTCATCCAAAAATAGTAGTAGTATGCACCAAATAATGCTCATGAATGGGACACACCACCAAAAATAGACATCAAGCCAATTCAAATGCCAAGTTTCCACATGGAATATTCCGTCCAAGAATGTGCATTCAGGCAACCACTCCACATGTGTAGATTCCAAGGTCTCCAATTCCATGGATGAATGTGAAAAATTCCAAGTGGATGGGGCGTCCACAACAAAGTATGTGATCAATGCCTAGAGTTCCTTGCCTTGCCTCTGCTTTCCTAGCCTTGCCTCGCCTTTGCTTTCCTATCCTTGCCTTTCCTTTTCCTTGCCTTGTGTTCCCTTACCTTGCCTCGTCTTTCCTAACCTTTCCTTGTCTTGCCATGCCATGCCATACTATGCCTTTCCTTGCCTTTCCATGCCATGCCTTTCCTTTCCTTCACTTTCCATGCCATGCCTTTCCTTGCCTTCACTTTCCATATCATGCTTTGCCATGGCATGCCTTGCTTTGTCATGACATGCCTTGCCTTGCCATGCCATGCCTTGTCATGCCTTGACTTGCCTTTCCTTGCCATGTCATGCCTTACCTTACCTTTCCTTTCCATGTCATTCCATTCCATGCCATTCATTTCCATACCATGCCTTTCCATGCCTTGCCTTGTCATGCCATGACATGTCTTGTCTTTCCATGCTATGTCTTGTCACACCTTACCTTGCCATGCCATGCCATGTCATGCCTTTCATTTCCTTTCATTGCCATGCCTTGCTTTGCCTTTCCATTCCATGCCATACCTTACATTTCCATGTCTTTCCTTGCCTTGACATGCCATGCCTTGGTCACCTCAACACTATAGTCATTTGGACATCACATAGCTCATATCCATGCATATACAATATAAATTCCATATGATAATCCTTATATGTATTGATTTTCAATTCATAAATGTGTGTTTATTTACATGATGCCTTGCATCTATTATACATATTTTGAACTAGTATCCACATTTCAATTTGCATGTTTAAACAAATCACAAAACTATCATCATCATAAACATATAACAATAAAGATAATATCTTGCAACACATAAATAGATCCATATGTATACATATCAAATGTCTATATGATTCTAAATAAACCCAACAAATACTAAGCAATGAATCACTAAGATAAATATAAATCAAAGTTCTAACCTTATAAGGCCAAAATATAGGTTGTTACATTTACAAATCCCTAGAACACAACTATGATCTGAAATAGACTAATACCTCGCTTTTTTTTCCATGTAGCTTTCCATTTTAACCTATAAAACAATAAATATATATATTTCCATAAGATTATTCAAGGAAAAATTCAAATCAAAATGTGGATTGAAATGAAACAAGAATCACAAAAAAAGGAACATTTCTCATTCCAAGAAATAAAAAACATTTTTTCTAGGGAGATATGACTTAACTTTATATAACAAA
This sequence comes from Picea sitchensis, assembly GCA_010110895.2. Taxonomy (NCBI): domain Eukaryota; kingdom Viridiplantae; phylum Streptophyta; class Pinopsida; order Pinales; family Pinaceae; genus Picea; species Picea sitchensis. Next base: position 49,476 of record SNQJ01S0039197.1, read on the forward strand.
TTTCATTTCCATCCAATGAAGTGTTTTTTCCTTCCCATGACATTCCATGCCTTGCCTTTCCATACCATTCCATGACATGACTTACCATGCCATGTCATACCATGCCGTGCCCTGCCTTGCCTTGCCTTGCCTTTCCATGCCATGCCATGCCATGCCTTGCCTTTCCATGCAATCCCTTGCCTTTGCATGCCATGTTTTTCCTTGCCTTCACTTTCCATGCCATGTCATGTCTCACCATGCCTCACCATCCCATTCCTTGCATTTCCATGTGATGCCTTTCATTTCCTTCCCATGCCATGCCTTGTCTTTCCTTGCCTTGCCAAGCCATGCCTTGCCTTGCCATATTGTGCCCTGCCCTACTCTGCCATGCCTTGCCTTGCCTTGTCATTCCATGCCATACCATGCATTTATTTTCCATGTCTTGCCTTTCCATGCCATGCCTTCCCTTTCCATGCCATGCCTTTCCTTGGCTTCACTTGCCATGCCTTGTCATTCCTTTCCTTGCCATGCCATGTCATGCCTTGCATTGCCTTGTCTTTCCATGCCATGCCATGCCTTGCCTTACCTTGCCTTTCCAAGCCATGCCTTTACTTTCCATGCCACGCCTTTCCTTTCCATGCCATGCCATGCCTTACCTTTCCATGGCATGTCTTGCCTTTCCTTCACTTTCCATGCCATGCCTTGCTTTGCCTTCACTTTCCATGCCATTCCATGTCATGCCATGCCTTACCTTTCCATGACATTCCTTGCACTACCATGCAATTCCATGCCATTACATGCCTTGCCTTGCCTTGCCTTGTAATTCCATGCCATGCCATGCCTTTCCTTTCCATGCCATGCCTTGCCATGNCTTTCCTTTCCTTGCCAAGCCATGCCTTGTCATGCCATGCCTTTCCACGCCTTGCCTTTCCATTCCATTCCACGACTTTCCTTGTCATGCCATGCCTTACCATGCCTTGCCATGCCAAGCCATGCCTTGCCTTTCCATTCCATGTCTTGCCTTGCCTTGCCATGCCTTGTCTTTCCATGCCTTGTCTTACCATGCCATGCCTTTCCTTTCCATGCCATGTCATGCCATGCCTTGCCTTGCCTTGCCTTTCCATTCCTTGTGTTGTAATGTCTTTCCTTTCCAAGCCATGCCATGCCATGCCTTGCCTTATCTTTCCATGCCATGTATTTCCTTGCCTTCACTTGCCATGCCATTCCATGACATACCATGGCTTATCATACCATGCCTTGCCTTGACATGCCATGCCTTGCATTGCCTTACCTAGGCATACGATGTCATTCCTTTCCTTTCATTACCATGCTTTGCCTTGCCAATCCATGCCTTGCATTTCCATGCCATGTCGTGCCATGCATTTCCATTCCTTTCCTTTCATTTCCATGCCATGCCATGGAATGCCTTGCCTTGCCATGCCATACCTTTCCTTTTCATTCCATGCCATGCCTTTCCTTCACTTTCCATGCTATGCCATTCCATGTCTTACTATGCCATGCCTCGCCTTTCCTTACAATGCCAAGTCATGCATTTCCATGTCATGTCATGCCTTGCCTTTCCTTGCCATTGCTTGCCTTGCCAAGCCATGCCTCGTCTTGCCATGCCATGCCATGTCATGCCATGCCATGCCATGTCATGCCATTCCATGCCATGGCAAGCCTTTCCTTGCCATACCATGCCATGCCTTTCCTTTCCATGCCATGCCTTGCCTTTCTTTCACTTTCCATGCCATGTCATTCCATGCCTTGCCTTGTCTTTCCATGCCTTTCCACGCCATGTATTTCCTTGCATTTCCTTTCCTTTCCATTCCAAGCCATGTCTTGTCTTGCTATGCTATGCCATGCCACGCCATGTCTTTCCATGCCTTGGATTTCCATAACATTCCATGCCATGCGATGCCTTGTCTTTCCTTCACTTTCCATGCCATGCCATCCCTTTCCTTTCCATACCATTCCATGCCATTCCTTTCATTGCCTTTCCTTTCCATGCCATGACTTACCTTGTATTACCATGCCTTACCTTACCTTGCCTTGCCAAGCCATGCCTTGCCTTTCCATGCCATGCCTTTCCATGCCCTTCCCTTGCCTTTCCCTTGCCATTCCATGCCTTGCCTTGCCTTGCCTTTCCATGCCATTACTTTCCATACCATGTCATGGCATCCCTTGTCTTGCCATGCCATGCCATGCCATGCCTTGCCTTTCCATGCAATGCCATACCTTTCCTTTCCATGCCATGTCATGCATTTCCATGCCTTGGCTTTCCTTTCCATGACATGCCTTATCATGTCATGCCTTGCATTTCCTTTCCATGCATTTCATTGCCTTGCCTTGCCTTGCCTTTCCATTCCATGCCTTGCCTTGCCAATACATGTCTTTCCAAGCCATGCCTTGCCTTGCCATGCCATGCCTTGTCATGCCTTACCATGCCATGCCTTGCCATGCTTTTCCTTTTCATGCCATGCCTTGCATTGCTTTGAATTGACATGCCATGCCTTGCATTTCCTTGCCTAACCACAATTAATATAAAAGGTACTTTCATTATGATTTTCATAAAACTAATTGTTTGTAAAAATATATCTATTTTCATCGTTAGAGATAATTTGTTTTCAAGTTAATTTAATAAAAAAAATAATGGCATTCATGTATCATACCTTTTTTTTTGTCTTAAAAAAATAATGCTTGTACTAAATGAACAAGTTTAATACCTAAAAATTACAATCAAAGGATTCATTAAGCATGTAATTCTGCAACTTGTTATCCCATCTATCTTAGATAAAAATATTTGCATGAGAATTTCAATGTCATGACATAAGCTCTCTGTATTCATATATCTTTGGTATCTTCATAGTTGTTAAACATGGATTACCATAAATTACATGATTTACATATAAAGGGATGTCACTAGATAGGTTTATGTTCCATCCTTATGGTATAGTCTCATTATACTATTGATCCATAATTTCTTTTGGATTGCATGAAAACCAACATAACTTCAAGGTCTTATTTAAAACCAAAGAAATAAAAACTAATCTTTCAACTCAATAACTTTTATAACAATATATAGCATGTAGACCTAGACCTAGACCTAGGCCTACACCTTGCATTTCCTTGGCATGTCTATATTTTCTTAGCCTTGTCATGCCTTTCCTTGGCTTGCCTTGATTTGCCTTGCCTTGCCTTGCATTGACTTTCCTTGCATTGTCATACTTAGACCTAGACCTAGACCTAGACATTATCTTGCCTTGTCTTGTCATGCCTTATCTTTCCATGGTCTAGGTCATGGTCTATGTAATGGTATAGGTCATGGTAATGGTGTAGGTCTAGGTTTTGGTCTAGTTCTAGGTCTAGGTCATGGTTTAGGTCTAGGTCTATGTGATGATCATGGTTTACGTCTAGGTCTATTTCCAACATGTCCCTGAATGGCTTGAGGAGGCGAGTTGCAAATTGCGATAAAACTCAAATCGAGACTCATATGGATGAACCATTGGCTGCATTGGATCTGGGACACCGAGTTTCAACTAGTGGCCCCCCTCCACTGTCATTCTATTGCCCAGAAAACCGTTTGTTGGAGGATCTTTGGGACTAGGTTTTGCTCAATGAGGCATAGTGCAATTTTTGAACAAGAGGTAAATTTTCAAGAACATTGTGTTGGGTGATTGTGAGTAGCATGGTTGTGTGGGCCTTGTCCAAACAGACATGCGTGAGCTTATGAAATTTCGTTATGTTGCTCGGTTTGGATTTTATTCCCCTAAACCAAATTGCCAACATGTCCCTGAATGGCTTGAGGAGGTGAGTTGCAACTCATGATAAAACTCAAATGAGGACTTGGATGGATGAACCATCGATTGCATTGGTTCTTGGGCACCAAGTTTCATCCAATGGGGCCTCTCCGCTACCAGTCGGTTTCCCAGAAAAGCGTTTGTTTGAGAATTTTAGAGACTAGGGTTTTGCTCAATGAGGCATAGTGCAATTTATGAACAAGAGGTCGATTTTCAGGAACATTGTGTCATACGATTGTGGGTAGTGTGGTCGCATGTGCCTTGTACAAACAAACTTATGTGAGCTTATAAAACTCTAGTATGCTGCACTCGGTTTAGATTTTATGACCCCAGACCAAATTGTCAACATGTCCTTGAATGACTTGAGGAGGCGAGTTGCAACTTGTGATAAAATTCAAACCAAGACTCGGATGGATGAACTGTCAGTTGTATTGGATCTGGTGCATCAGATTTCAGCTAGTGGGGCCCCTATGTATCATTTTTTTTCCTAGAAAACTGTTGGTTGGAGGATCTTCGAGACTAGGGTTTTGCTCAATGAGGCATAGTGCAATTTCTAAACAAGAGGTCAATTTTCAAGAACACTGTATCGGGCGATTGTGGGTAGCGTGGTCACATGAGAATTGGCCAAATAAATGTGTAGCATCTTATGAAACTCCGTTATGATGCTTGGTTTGGATTTTATGCCCCCAGACCAAATTGTCAACATGTCCCTAAATAGCTTGAGAAGGCAAGTTGCAACTCACGATAAAACTCAAACCGGGACTCGGATGGACGAATTATTGGTGGCATTGGATCCAGGGAACCAAGTTTTAGCTAGTGGGGCCCCTCCACTATCATCACATTTCCTAGAAAAGAATTTGTTGGAGGATATTTGAGACTAGGTTTTTTTTCAATGAGACATAGTGAAAACTCTGAACAAGAGGTCGATTTTCAAGAAAACAGTGTTGGGTGATTGTAGGTGGTGTGGTCGGGTGGAACTTGGAAAAATAGATGTGCAGGAGCTTACGAAACTCCATTATGCTGTTTGGTTTGGATTTTATGCCCCGAGACTAGGGTTTTGCTCAGTGCTTATCACATATGTTTGACAATTTAACACCTTGTAAGGCTAGACAAGGCAAGGCATGGCATGGCAAGACATGACATGGAAATACATGGCATGACATGGAAAGACAAGGAAATGCAAGGCATGGCATGGCATGGAAAGTGAAGGCAAGGTATGGCATGGCATGGTAAGTGAAGGAAAGGCAAGGCAAGGCATGGCATGGCATGGCAAGTGAAGGCAAGGAAAGGCATGGCATGGGAAGTGTTGTAACCTAGGTCTAAACCCCTTCTGTTTCCCTTCTTTACCATATACATCCATCAAGTCTCATTTTTGTTTTGTGTTTGCTAAGTTTATTATCCATGATTTAATGACTCACTATTAATGGCCCCTACCGATATTTACTTTCTTTGCATCATTGTATTGCTTTCTTAAAAGGTGATTACATTTTCTGGTTTGAGTTTGAAACACATGTCATCATGTTTACCATTAATTGAGCATGCAACAGTTCTACCAAGTCCTTTATATGCATAGGAAACATCCAAAAAGAAAAACGCAACAATCCAGAGCAGTGGATTCCAGGCTTAAGTTGTAAGCAACAGACAAATTAAAACTTTTGGCGGTTGAGATGCGACAGTCGAGACCCGACAGTCAATCAAGATTAACGACTCTCGTGCATTCATAGTTTCGAAACCATGAGGGGTTTAAGCCAAAAATAAATATGTAGTCTTACTCCAAGACTTCGGTGTTCGGGCATCCAATCTTGTTAGTTTTTCAATCCTAAAAATCCTCAAACACCGAATGGTCGAAGCAGCTGCCACTTCACTATGGGAGATTGTCACTCTGGGATTTTTTAATTTAGAGCAAGCACAGTTCCCCAGAGCCCTGAATTACCGAAGTGTCAGATCCCCTTTCTCATAAACTCTTTTTCAGTTGACATCATATGCCACATGTCAATTGATTTCAGATGACACATGGCACTCATTTCTGGTACTTTGGCTATGTCATCTGCGTTATTTCAGGTGACACGTGTCACTCTCATTTTTATGACACGTCATCCATTGTGACAACATGCTTCCACATCACTCCTGGAGATTGTCACTCTGGGAGACTTCAATCCATAGCAACCACAGTTCCCCGAAGTGTTGGAGCTCTGAAGTGTTGAATTGTCGAAGTGGATCCTCGTTGCCACGTCACTTTGGGAGATTGTCACTTTGGGAGACTTCAATCCAGAGAAAACACAGTTTCCCGAAGCTCAAAGCCTTGAATTTCCATGTCACTCCGAGATATTTTAATCCAGAACAAACACGGTTCCCCGAAGTGTCAGAGCTTTTGAAGTCTCGAAATATTAAAATGATTAAAGTATCTTAATCACTGGTGGATTTGCTTAGCGATAATCATTGGTTAATGATTTTGTGAGTTCGATCATTCGGGAGATAGTTATACTCTTCATTCGCTTTGAATGTCGAATTGATGAAGTGGATCATCCTCACCAATTGTCTGTATTAAACTTAGAACACTAACAGACCACAACCAGTCCATCACAGAGCAAGAAAAGAAGAAAAGGTCAGTTACGGTCAAGACAAAGAATCTTGATGACAACCAACAGGTGCATAAACTAAAGCTGTGGATCCAGTCCCTACAACACCATAATCGAGAATTAGGGAAGCTGTACTCCAGACTCCAGAAGAAGCACCAGAAGACTTGCCTCTTCCTCCAACAGATAATGTGAAAAAGTCTATCCAGTTATTTCCCCAGTGGCCTCCAACAATGCACATGGACACCAACTCCCGACTCAGAATCCAGTTCTACCAGTCCTATTTAGTTTTTGTCAGAGTTTAGTTTATTCCAACATATGCATCAGTCTAGTTTATTGCTAGTAGCAATTTTTAGTTGTTTAAATTTCAAGACTATTTTAATAAGTGGTATTTTATGTGTGATAAGAACCACTCTTTTTTTATTAAGTCAAGCTCGAAGTATACATTAATATACTCCAACAGTGTTTTAGTTAAGTTAATAAGTTGTTTCACAACTGGTGGTGTAGAGTTAAGCCTTAGTTCCAGTTGGATGAGAGCCTCTGCAACTTTGATAAATATGCAGTTTTTATATGTTTTGAGGGTTCGGTTTTTGGGTAAAGAAGATCAATACATCAAGATGGTTGAACCTGTACTATGCATGGATTAAATATCTTTACCTGGTGAATATACTCTTGATGACAATGTTTTTCTCCAAACTCTACATGTGTTTTTATCTTATCTTGAATGTAGTTTTTTATTTGTGTGAAGTACATTTCTTTTCCTTCAGCTATTGTATAACTTGTCTTTATAATATGCAACCCGTGAGACAACAAATGATTTGGTGAATATTTGTTTCCATTGCAACCCATGGGAGTAATTGTGTTTTTGATACATGTTTAATGTCTTGAAATGATATTTTAAGTATTAAACTCCTTGTACCAGAGTATTCATTGAATGGTTTGTTGTTTCCATGTGTTATATCCTCTATTATCTCACTTTTTTGTCATTTTTGTGCCACCATCCAAGGAGAACCCTCATCCATATCATTTTTCCAACCCCACCATGCTCTTGTATTGGTAAAACCAACCCTATAACTGACCAACAAAATAAAAAAATCAACCATTCCAAAACTTGAGGTGGCCAAGCTCTTCCCTTTAGCAGTCAGGTGCAAACTTTAGGACCAAAAACAAGGAAATGCATGGCATGGAATGACATGGAAATTCAAGGCAAGGCATGGTATGGAATGACATGGTATGGCATGACATGGCATGGCATGAAAATGAAAGGAATGGCATGGCATGGCAAGGTAAGGCAAGGAAAGGCATGACATGGCATGACATAACAAAGTAAGACATGGAAAGGCAAGGTGTGACATGGCATGGAAAGGAAATACATTGCATGGCAAGGCATGGCATGGTAAGGCATGTTATGGTAAGGAAAGACATGGCATGACATGGCAAGTCAATGCGTGGCATGGCATGACAAGGAAAGGTAAGGCAAGGCTAGGAAAGCAAGGCAAGGCATGGAAAGGAAAGGCAAGGCAAGACAAGGCAAGGAGAGAAATGGCATGGAATAACAAGGAAAGGAATGGAATGGCAAGGCAAGTCATGGCATGGAAAGTCAAGGCATGACATGGCATGACAAGAAAAGGTAAGGCAAGGCTAGGCAAGCAAGGCAAGGCAAGACAAGGCATGTCATGGCATGGAAAGATAAGGCAAGGCATGGCATGGCATGGGAAGACAAGATAAGGCGTGGCATGGCATGGCATGGAAAGGAATGGAAGGGAAATACATGGCATGGCATGGCAAGGAAAGGCATGGCATGGCATGGCAAGGAAAGGCATGGCATGGAAAGTCAAGTCATGGCATGGAATGACAAGTCAAGGCATGCTATGGCATGGGAAGGAAAGGCATGGCATGGGAAGTCAAGGCATGGCATGGCATGGAAAGGAAAGGTAAGGCTAGGCTAGGAAAGCAAGGAAATTCAAGGCAAGGCATGGTGTGACATGGAAAGGCAAGGCAAGGCAAGAAAAGGAAAGGCATGGCATGGCATGGAAAGGAAATTCATGGCAAGTCAAGGCATGACATGTCATGCCAAGGAAAGGTAAGACAAGGCTAGGAAAGAAAGGAAAGGAAAGGCAAGGCATGGCATGACATTGAAAGGAAAGGAAAGGAAAGGAAAGGAAAGGAAAGACAAGGCAAGGCATGGCATGGTATGGAAAGTCAAGGAATGACATGGCATGGAAAGGTAAGGCATGGCATGGCATGGCATGGAAAGTGAAGGAAAGGTAAGGCATGGCATGGCATGGCATGGAAAGACAAGGAAAGGCATGACATGGCATGACAAGGCAAAGCATGGCATGGTATGACATGGAAAGTGAAGGCAAGGAAAGGCATGACATGACAAGTTAAGGCATGGCATGGCATGGCATGGAATTGCAAGACAATGCATGGCATGGCATGGCATGGCATTGCAAGACAATGCATGGCATGGAATCGCATGTAAAGGAAAGGCACGACATGCCATGGCATGGAAAGGCATGGCAAGGCAAGGCATGGCAAGGCAAGGAATGTCATGCCATGGAAAGAAAAGGCATGGCATGCCATGGCAAGGAAAGGCATGGAATGGCATGACATTTCATGGCATGACAAGTCAAGGCATGGCATGGCATGGCAAGGAAATGTAAGGCAAGGCTAGGCAAACAAGGCAAGGAAAGGCATGGAAAGGCAAGACAAGGCAAGGCAAGGAAAGGCAAGACATGGCATGGCATGGGAAGGAAAGGCATGGCAAGGAAAGGTAAGGCATGGCATGGCATGGCAAGGAAAGGTAAGGCAAGGCTAGGAACGAAAGGAAAGAGAAGACAAGGCATGCCATGGCATGGAAAGGCGAGGAAAGGCATGGCATGGCATGATAAGGCATGGTATGGAAAGTGAAGGCAATGAAATACATGGCATGGAAAGGCAATGTATGGCATGGCATGGCAAGGCAAGGCATGGCATGGTATGGCATGGTAAGGCATGGCATGGAATGGAAAGGAAAGGCATGGCATGGAAAGGAAAGGTAAGGAAAGGCATGGCATGGCATTGAAAGGAAAGGAAAGGCAAGGCTAGATAAGCAAGGAAAGGAAAGGCAAGCAAGGAAAGGAAAGGCAAGGAAATTCAAGTAAAGAAAGGGAATGTAAGGAAAGGATAAACATAGTTCCTTGACAACAAAAAAGAACCACAAAATACAAGAATACCATAACAACCATAAAATGAAGCCAAAATTTTAATCATTCATAAATATAAAATATTTGTTTAATTATTCATTTTACATACCTATGGTCATTCAAGTAGACCATCAACATCACTTATAATACTGATGGTCTCCATTAAGTTCTTGTGCTCAGAGTAAGACAAGAAGTATCGCACCTTTGATGAGTTCTTACTTGGTATTGTTTGTTGTTGGAGGTTTGTACCAACAACCAAGTTCATAAAGTGGTATACAGATTCACCTGGTCTATACTATTGAAATACATAACCACCTTTCTTCCGTGTTCTTCCATATTTTGTAAGATATTCTCCTTTAATAACCATCAACCCAATTGGAAATTCAATGCCTTCATAGTCTGTTACGGATAGTGTCTTCTTTCCCTCTAAGAAACTGTGGAAGCCAATTATCAGTGCCCCATTCATTACCTCTTGGGGAAACCACTGCGTATATGTGCCCTGCAAAAAATGGAGTGCCAACACATGATTCCACTAAATGACCAAAGCATAAAACATTGATGCTAGTTATTCAAAATTTAATAGAAGGTTTCAATGAACCTAGTAGTACAAGATCTAGGACATGATCATAATCTGCTGAAATATTTGATTGATCCTCCTCCAACTAGGATAATTACATATTTATACGTTGTCCAATGGGGAGTGATACATTATCCAATCTATCAATGATCCAGGTGGATATCAGTGGCCACCCACCTTTTCCAATTGGCTCAAAACATATTTAAGGCAATTTTGGCAATTTACTATTTTTAGCAGGTTTTAACTTTCAGGGCCATTTTGAGGGCCTAAATGAAGGATTTTCTAGATAAAGGTTATCAATAATAGCTGAAGGCATAATTGAGCCCCCAAAACTAATCTCCTCGATGATACATTTCCAACGATCTATTATACGCCTAAAATGAAGATCATATGCAAAAGTTACGACGCCGGGAAGTTGATGTACTAACTTACCCAAACGGGGCCGACATGACTTTTGGCGCTTCATATCCTAGGGTTAGGTTTTTGGATGTCTAGGGTTTTTGGAATTCCTATTTATTGTAAAAATACCTTCAAAGCCCCATTGTAATCATCTTCTTGCGAATGCGAGTAGCTGTCACATCTCTTCTCGGAGATAAGTTGCCACCATTCTAGCGAGCCTTTCACTTTGTATTTTTACAATCTCTGTACATTTCTTTCATTAATAGAAATTGTGTATTACTGTATATCTGTGTTTATGGTTGCATCTTTTATACATTAATGTTATATTATTGAATATCTGTGAAATCTCTGTGCATTTCTTTGTTATATCTCCGCTCTCATTTCATGATGAAAATAATCTGGATCAGTGGTATCAGAGTAGGATGCTCTTGATCGTTTTTTTTAGTGCATGTCCCCGACGAGGTCCGAGTATAGAAAGTTGGGTCTCGAGCTTGTCTCTCTTGAATACAATCGCTCTCACACACCCAAGAAACCCTCAATGGAGAAGAAAATAAAAACGACGGAGCAGACGATCCTATCAATCTGTTGCTTGAGAAAGCTCTCACATGACAGAGGGACAAAATGGAGAATTTTGCCCACATCCTTCAACGCCTGCCGATAGCATCAGAAACATATTCATCAAGAGGCCACTTTGGAGGCACCTCTCCTTTCAAGGTACAAGTTAATTTTGATATTCCTGTATTTGAAGGACAGATAGATGCAGAAGCCCTAGAAAAATGGTTAACTCTGCTAGAAGGTCATTTCTATGTTCACAATTTTTTCGACAAATAAAAGATCATCTTCGCACTCCTTAAATCTCTCCCTCATGTCAAATATTGGTGGGAAACTTACTGGGAGCAAAGTTCCATAGAGGAATATGGAATATATGGGGCCAATCCCACTTGGTATTTTTTTGTGGATGCGGTAAAGGAACGGTATTACCCTGTTGGCAACTATGAGGACCAGTACATGAGATGGACCACACTGCGGCAAGAGAGGGGCCAAGAAGTTCCGGAGTTCACCAATACCTTCCATACCTTGTGCACCAAGCTGGGTATCAAAGACTCCNGGCCACTTTGGAGGCACCTCTCCTTTCAAGGTACAAGTTAATTTTGATATTCCTGTATTTGAAGGACAGATAGATGCAGAAGCCCTAGAAAAATGGTTAACTCTGCTAGAAGGTCATTTCTATGTTCACAATTTTTTCGACAAATAAAAGATCATCTTCGCACTCCTTAAATCTCTCCCTCATGTCAAATATTGGTGGGAAACTTACTGGGAGCAAAGTTCCATAGAGGAATATGGAATATATGGGGCCAATCCCACTTGGTATTTTTTTGTGGATGCGGTAAAGGAACGGTATTACCCTGTTGGCAACTATGAGGACCAGTACATGAGATGGACCACACTGCGGCAAGAGAGGGGCCAAGAAGTTCCGGAGTTCACCAATACCTTCCATACCTTGTGCACCAAGCTGGGTATCAAAGACTCCGAGCGACATTTGGTTCTGAAATACTGTGGGGATCTACACAGATACATCCAAACTGAAATGGATTTTCTGGACATCTCATCACTCGGTATTGCTTATCGATATGCTGTTAAAATTGAGCAAAAATTTAAGCATCAGAACAAACGGGAGTTCAGGTCAGCAAATCCGCAACAAACAAAGTATGACAAAGATGACCCTAACAAACAGTCTCCCGAAAACCAGTCCAAGACATAGAAAAATAAGGGTCACGGGAAGACAAAGAAGGAAACCGAAAAATGGTGCGAGTTCCAACAAAGACCCTAGCACAACATCGATGAATGCCGCTCAAAATAGTCATTGGTGGCCGAGATCAAAGACAAAGAGTCGAACCTTGATTCAGAATCTGATTCTGAAAATAATGGTAAAGGACAGATCATTGACGCGGACCCCACTGCTATTGTCACGACCTCAACATTCAATCAGAAGAACCAACAAATCCTGAAGAGGGGGAGCACCTTTCTCATTCAAAGATGTGGGTGAAGGGGACCCCGCTGCATTTTATTATTGATAGCGGAATCCAGAAGAACCTCATCTCAACAGAGGTCGTCAAATAGTTGGGATTGTCAACAACACCACACACACAACCATACAACATCGGGTGGCTTCACCAAGGACGAGATCTCCGTGTCATCCAACAATGTTGATTATCATACGGAATCCAACCCTTCAAGGATGAGGTATTATGTGATGTTGCCCCACTGGATGTTTGTGATGTGCTCTTGGGCCAACCATATATGTGGAGACGCCATGTTGTTTATGAGTCTTGACCCATAGTGTCATTGTTACTTTGGGGGGTCATCTCTACAGAACAACAGAGGTAGTTCCGACTACTATTTCACCTAAAAAGTGTCGCAAGGTAGTATCTCATACTACAAAATTCAGCTTGTTCACAATCTGTTCAAAAGGAGAACAAAAGGACACTGCAACCACTACAGCCTTGCCCCAAGCAACTTCTATCCAACAGAAGCAAGTCGACAAGGTTGCAGCAAAGTGCAAAGATTCCTTCTGCACATCGTCCTCTCATGTATCTCAACTTGTTGAACAGCCTCAACCTCAATAGGTTCGTGACAGACTTCCACAAACTGAGCGGCACGACATCTCCAGCAAGACAAGAAGCTCACCAAGATGCAGATTCAACAAACACTTTTCCCTCTCCCCCGATAACTCAATGCAATGGAGACCATTTCTTCCTAAGGAGGGAGGATTGAGCCTCATTGTAATCATCTTCTTGCAAATGCAAGTAGCCATCACATCTCTTATCGGAGATAAGCTGCCACCA